>OY728126.1:1043110282-1043345883 GCA_963277665.1 Viscum album
AATTAGAAATATCAAAAATATATTTCTCATGTACTAAAATTTGGAGAATGAGAAATATAATTCAGTTGTACTAAACATTTTCATAGGGAATAGTGGATCTGTAGGCCCAATAAAATAATGTGGATGTTTTCTCTTGAATGATTCAATAGAATTTTTTACCCCTTTATAGTTAGGATTCCCGTAATGATTCCATGTATCATAATGTTGAGTGAGAATAAGAAAAAAAAATTCTATCTCCTAAAAAATATAATTTCTAAACAGGGTAGTCATTAAATTTTCCACAACATTCATAACTAGCAAGATTACTTTATCTTCTAGTCATTTACTAAAACAAAAAATCATAGTGTGACAGGTAATAAATCATTGTCGGAAACCATTTAATAAAAAATCATTTAAATGATGCTTAACTCAAGAAACCTTCTATGAAACCATATTTTTATCACAATACATTCATTCTCATTATAAAATGTTTTGGATTTTATCCTTTTTCTGATACTTATCCCACGAATTCTTACTAAATTTTTATCGCCCAAGTTCCTAATAGGTAACTAAACCATTCTCTATTATAAACTATATTGAACACAAATTTTTATTTATATATATATATATTACATCTTTATATATGAATATTATTAAAATTACCTTTTGATCCATGTTAGAGCCATATTGGTCTAGTATCATTGGAATCATGGTAAAAAATCATAATTGTTCTATATAATCTCCAATTAGTTATTTAAAAATATCACCCTTATTATTCATATCGTACCTAAAACCATTCTTCGTTACCCATGATTAGAAGCTTAATAAAGGGATATATATAATTACCAGTAAGGGTAAAAAGGGGAGATACAAATTATCATATAATCATAATATCAAGACAATATTATAAAGACATTATCTTAATATTTCAAAACCCTATGATGGAAATCATAGATATTAATATTGGATCATTGTAAAAATATTTGTTGATTATAAGATTGAAATCATAAATAAATCAACAAACATGATCCTTGGTAGAATAACATTGGAATAATATATTTAATATTTAAATAAACAAAATTTATAAATTATTTTCATTAGTAGTCAGGGAATTTTTACAAGAATGTTATATTGGATTGGGTTCACTCCCCAAACCATAACAATAGTCAAGATTCACTCTCATGAATATCATAGTGGTCAAGTTCCCTACAAAACTGGGATCACTCCTCACAGAAGACATGTATGGATCATGAGATATCAATATTATCAAATGAATTGGAGGGAAAAATATTTAATTTTCTATATTTTCCATATATTATTTTTAAATATTGTTTGGAATTATTTCTAGATCAGGCGATGAGACAAAATGCAATTACGAAGCCATGTTTACCTAGAAAAAATGATTCAAATATATTAAATAAGGTATATATAATGTGAACAATGTTTTCCTAAAAAATGAATTAACTTCTTAACAAGTTATCAGATCCAAAATCTGAGTGCACCACTATATTCAATGTAGTGAATTTATATTAGGTGAGGCTAAACATTGACACGTGTGGGTCAAATATGAATGTTAGTATTTGGATTTTTATGGATATGAAATAAATTAAAATATTAATCTTATACAATTTTCATCAAATAAAAGATGGATGATTTTAAATAATATGTAAAGACCTGTAAATTTCAAGGAAAATTGTTTCTTAAATTCTATGTGATTTTACGAGTACGCAGTTTCTGACAGCACCAAATTCCGAGGCCCAGTGTGCCTGGAATAATTTTCCAACCTTTACCTTGGGTACATTTAGTAATCAAATGAGAGGGTTTTTCTATCTTTTGAACGGTTACATGGAATTGAAATCTGAGGGCACTGATGAAACTGCAGTGCCGATAATTGCTTAAGAGGACCCTTACCATAGTTGCGTTTGTTCGGGAGTTGAAGATAAAAATTGTGATTTAAATAAGAAGAGAATAAAAATGTGGGACACATTTTATTCGTTGACTAGGGAGGTTTTATCCTACATGGGGGAGTTAGGGTGGGACCCACTGCCATCCTAACAACCCATGTGAGGATAAATATGAGGTGGGGCCCGCACGATCCCCAACCCTTCACATTCCCTAAAAACCCTTAACCCCCCCCCCATTAAACCCCTTGTATATAATTGGGTAACTCCTCCTCTCCCCACTCTTCCAATTTATTTCATTCCAACAAACATTAATTTAATTAATTTAATCTCATCAATTAATTAAATTAAGTATTTGAATTTGTAATTTTTAATGCATGGCAAAGTAAATAAAATAAGGAGAAGATTTATTTTATTTTTGGTTGGCTGGTTGTGTTGAGAATTGGAGGAGAAAGAGCTCTAGTTTCTTTTTAAGAACTTTATCTTCAATGAAGAACGCCAACTCTCTGACAAAGAACGTTGATTCGGCAGCCCTGGTTTTTTTATCCTCTTCTTCCTCCGTAATAAGGGAGGATGCACCGATGATGAAGGAAACGATTCCATCACCCTTGGCACTTGACAACCGCAAACTACTTTATGAGGTAGGGGTTAAGTTCAATATTAATGAATTAAAATTGTTCTTTTTTGTCGTTTAGAATCTCGTTTATGTTGGCCGGATGTTATCGTCGTAGCGGGAGGAGATCGGACCACAAAAACACGACCAATTCTCCTCCCCTTTTTCTTGTTGACCATTGTTGATGATAGAGGCGAAGGCGGCACGGTGTCGTTGCACCATGCGGGGACGAAGAGGACAGTGGCCATAGTAGGCTGCGACGGTGGTGCGCGGCACCGATGCGCCACGCCGGTGAGGCCGAAGGGACCTCCGCCGAAGTGGGCTGCGGCGACATCGCGTAGCGCCGGAGAAGTCGTGGAAGGTCACGGCCGGAGCGGGCTGCGGCGGAGGGGCGTAGCACCGACGCACTGCACCTGTCAGACAAGAGTCGCGGCCTAAGGTCACGGCGGACACCTAAGGGGCGGCCGGCTGTGCCGGTCGCCGACGCCACCTAGAGGCGGCACTCGAGTGGTCCTGCGATTACACACAACCGACCATTTCGAAGGAAACAGTGGGCGTAACCCCCCCCCCCCCCCCCCGACAGATTTTTACGGCGGACCCCACATGGTCCGCCGTTTCCTTAAACAGGGGGTGGTACCCCCTTTACGCCCCGCTCGGCCAACGCCGAGTCGCGGCTGACTTCCAAGCCGGGCCACAGGCTGCTGGGATGGGCCACGCCCAGCCGAGGCAGACCCGGAACCGGGTCGGGTCGACCCAGTTCGGGCTGACCCAAGGGTATTTGGCCAGATCGGACCGGGCCCAGACCCCCTATTTTCGGACCTGGTTCGTTCAAACGCCCATATCTTAGGCTACAGATCTCCAAATGATGCACCATAAGTTGGGTACAGATTCATGGATCGAGTCAGTTGTTTCGTTATATTACACTCTAGGTTTCGATTAAGCTTGTGTATGGCCAGGTTGGTTCGATCCAAAAACCAACCGGGGCCATTGAGCGGAAACACTTAAAACATGAGGACCAGACGTTCGAATGACGTGCCGTCTAATACGATGAATTCCTCTTAGTGAGACAATTATTTTGTATTACTCCACTCCTGGTTTGGACGACTATGGATATCGGCCAGGTTAGAAATGAGTGTATTTCTAACCGGCCCCTAGGACGGAAAAGCCGATATCTCTCGGACCGAGCGTCCGATTGACACGCCGTCTATCACGTTGAGTTCCTAATGATGATATGGAACTTTGTGATACATCAACTCTAGGATTCATGACAGTTGATGTATCGACCCCTTGGCTCATGGAACAGACCATCCGGGAAACGAGTGTGCTGTGTGCGGGAACCCCAGAGCTGGCTGCAAATGCGACAACGATGACAACTATACTTGGATACTACATTGGTTCGGCAGCGAGGATAACTATTATTGGATCCTCCATGGGTTCGGCAGTGATAAAAAATGTACTTGGATCCTATGTGGTTTCAGTAGTGATGGTTACTGTACTAGGATCCTACGTGGGTTCGTCAGCGACTACTTCTGTACTAGGATCATACGTTGGTTCGAAAAAGGAGATGATTCAGAGGCTACATCTAATAATCTCCACACCTCTTCGTGAGTAGTATACCTATGTGAGCTAAGTCTTGACTTTTAATCATTATCATTGATGTGATTGACATGTGATATCTTGTGTGGAATGGGTTGTGATTTCCAGTGTGGACTAGTTGTGATTTCTTGTGTGGACTGGGATGGGATTTCCTATGTAGACTGGGTTGTGATTTCACGTGTGGACTAGTTGTGATTTCTTATATAGACTATTTGTCATTTCCTATGTGGACTAGGTTGTGTTTTCCTATGTGGACAGGGCTGTGATTTCCTATATGGTCTGGGTTATGATTTCCTATGTGGACGACTTGTGATTTCTTGTGTGGACTAGTTGTGATTTCGTGTGTGGACTGGGTTGTGCTTTCCTGTGAGGACTGGGTTGTACTTGGGCTCGTGAGTTGGAGCCGAAATTGAATTGATGATTTAGGTATATGTATGGGAATATACCTAAGTATAGTTGGTTGATACTTCATGTTTGTATCTTTTCTTTGTGGTTATCATTGTTGGATTTAGTGAGACCTTGAGGGTCTCGAGGTCCCTATTGAGTAACGTTATACTCAACCCTGCACGGGCTATGCCCGCACCTCGTTGTGTTGGATGCAGACGACGGACATTGGTAACAGAGACCAAGTGTACGAGGACTGAATGATACCTAGAGGTGGGCCTCACGACGAGTCAGTACCTGGAGGTGGACTTCACGATGAGACGGTACTCAAAGGAGGTTGGCGGGCGAGAGTGTTGAGGAGGCTATCTGTACTTACCCTTCAGGTAAGATCTGAGGTGGACGACCCATGAGCTACTTCTGTATTCTAATTGTTTGTCTTTTTTTGTACTTTCGTTCAGTTGTAGCTATACTTTACAGTTGGTTTTGTATTCTGGCTCATTTACCTTTCAGCACTTTCTTTTGTACTTAGTGTATTACTTCCACTTGTACTCTGGTTGGATGTGTTTATGTTTTATAAAGTCAATGCCTTCCCAGTTATCAGGATTTACGCCTTTGGTTCTAGTCGGCATCCCCTGGCCTATGGAAGGCGGGCTTGGGGTAGTCATGGCATGGGCCCCGAGGACGGGTCATGACAAATTTTTATCAGAGGAGTCAGTTCTACAGAAAAATTCTTGACTCTGATCATTATTTTCTATGAAGCAATAGTTTTAAGAGTATTGAGTGTGGTTTTCAGTCCAAGGAGTCCAGTGTTGGTTCGGTGGCCGACGTATCCATACACCAGGACCTTGACCTCTGAATGCCGACTCAGTGCACGAAAACACTGATTGCGTGTTTGTTTCAAGAGTTTCCTTTATGGTATCTTTGTGTCAGCTCACCAGGCATACTGTACTAACCGTGGCGCACCTGTTTCTTCTCAGGATGGCCCCACGTAGGCATCCAGCTAGGGTTCTGAGTTACATACGATATGGAATCCCCCCAAGCAACGAGGCCTCGTTGCAGGGGCCCATTATAGAAGATTCCTCCGATGTTACGAGGTGAGACAGATTCCCAGGTAGCAGTGGACTGGATGGAGGCGATTGATAGAATTCTACACCTAGTTTAGAAACTATTAGAGAAGATGGTGGTCTTGGCTATCTGTGTTTTCCCAGTGAACGACCATGAGGTTGGTCTGTATAATAATGAGGCTTTGGTACGTGGACCGATTCCTGAGATAGTACCTTCGGGAAGTGTGTCAGCTATAACACTACTTGTTGGTCAGCAGTTTTAACCGGTGGTACCTGTAGATGATGCATGTAGGCTTAGTATCTTACAAGTGTTCCAGCGTCATATACCCCTCAGGTTTTGAGGCGAGCCCAACTCATAGGCGGCTGAAGACTGTCTTGAGGTGGTGGCTGAGAGTTTCTAGAGCTTATACAACTTCGGCAGGATAACATGTCGGTAGCTAAGTATTCATCAGGGTGTACCAAACCATTCATGGTACGTGATGAATACGATGTGATCAGTTCTTCAGGGCTCGGACTTCTGAGAGAGGTGTGTCTAAAGGACATCTGAGCTAGAAAATTTCCTCTATGCATTCCTACTTATTCTAGGGTGATAGATAGAAACTTTGTGGTTGAGAATTATTTGGCTGAGTGGATACAACCATTGAAGGTTTGTAGTGGGAAAAAAACAAATGGGCACCAGTCTTGGAGACTTGGGCGTGTAAGATGTTTCATGAAGAGGAAGTGTTAAGGACAGATGAATCTGCAGAGCAGCAGACGTGGAAGCAGAGCTGGGAGAGCGGCATGTGGTGGTATACATTTCGACATGTTATAACCACCCACCATTGTAGTCCCCGCCAGGTTCAGTGAGTAGGAGGGCAGGGGAAGAGAGTAGCAGCATGCGATCAAGGAGTGTGACCCAGGGGCTCTGGGAATAATTCGTGGTATGGTCTGTGTCTATTATGAGCTGCCTTAACAATAGACATAGATACCAATCATTCCATTCTTCCATGAATCTTTTCCCAGACCTAGAGTTTCTGGTTAATCCATTGACTTGATCATCACGTCTAGAGAAACATTTGGGAGAAGAATCTTTAATCACGCATACACCGACAGTGTGATCTGACCCTTGAGGTGAGAGTTTCGGTTGGAACCTCATGGTGGTAGCATTGAGGCCTTACGACGTTATTTTGGGTATGGACTGGGAAACCATAGTTCATACACATATTGACTGTAATAGGAAAAAAGTTTGTGGTTTACCTACAACATTGGGATGGGTATTCCTTGGTCGGCGAAAAGGAAACCCCATGCAGCACAAGATGGAATCATGCATAAGTGGGTGATGTCAATCTCTCATGAGTCGTCCAGACTTATATTTGGGCCAGACATCTCCAAAGTTGTTGCACTGCTTTTATCATTGGTGAAGAATTGGAAAACCCTTAGTTTGGTCGGGGTTATGCCAACAGATCTTTTCAAGATTTGAGGTAGAGGTTGACTAGTGCGCTCATTTTGAGGCTACCAGAGAAGGTGAAAATCATCCAGGAGCTGATGAAGACTGCACAGAGCAGGTAGAAATCCTATGTTGATAGGATACAGAGACCACTGGAGTTCGATAATGGCGACCACATTTTCCTATGGCTCTCACCTCGATGAGGTCTACGGAGATGTGGCCTAGGTGGAAAGTTATCTTCGCAATTCATTAGACCATTTCAGGTTCTCAGCAGGATAGGCGAGGTGGCTAATCGCCTGCCTCTTCCACCTCAGTTACACCGGGTACATGACTTCTTCCACGTATCTCACTTGAGGAGATACATGCATGACCCGATGCATATCATTAATCATGGGGAGCTGGACATCGATGATGTGGTGACTTTTGCGGAGGTCCCGGTGGAGATCGAGGATCGATAAGAGTGGATCCTAAGTGGGCGGTTGATTCCTCTGGTGCACATTCGTTGGAAGCACATGAACCTCTAGGAGAGAAAATGGGAGCGTTAGGCTTAGATGCGTGCACGGTACCCTCATTTGTTTCCCTAGTTTATGATGTAGCTTTACGGGGACATAAAGCCATGAGGTGGGAGTAATGTAACTACCCGTAAATTTAGAGGAAAATTTTTTCTTAAATTCTTTGGGATTTTATGAGTACACAGTTTCTGAAGGAACATAATTCTGAGGCCCGGTGTGCCCAGAAAATTTTCCGAAGCTTATCTCGGGTACGTTCAGTGAACGAACGAGCGGGTTTTTATATCTTTTGAACCGGTACTCGGAATTGAAATCTGAGGGCACCGATGAAACCACAACATGGGTAATTACTTAAGAGGACATTTACCGTAGTTGTGTTTGTGCGGTGGGTGAAGTTAAAAATTGTGGTTTAAATAAGAAGAGAATAAAAATGTGGAACAATTTTTATTCTTTGACTAAGGTTGTTTTATCCTACATGAGGGAGTTAGGGTGGGACCCACTGACATCCTAACTACCCATGTGAGGATAAATGTGAGGTGGGGCCCACACAAACCCCAGCCATTCACATTCCCCAAAACCCCAAACCCCCCCCCCCACATTAAACCCCTTGTATTTAATTGGGTAACTCCTCCTCTCCCCACTCTTCCAATTTATTTCATGCCAACACACATTAATTTAATTAACTGAATCTCATCAATTAATTGAATTATGTATTTGAATTGGTATTTTTTAATTCATGGAAAAGTAAATAAAATAAGGATAAGCTTTATTTTATTTTTGGTCGGCTAGTTGTGTTGTGAATTGGAGGAGAAAGAGCTCTTGTTTCTTTTTAAGAAATTCATCTTCAACGAAGAACGCCAACTCTCCGATCAAGAATGTCGATTTGGCGGCCCCGGCTCCTTTATCCTCTTCTTCCTCCGCGACAAGGGAGGAGACACCGACAACAACAGAAATGATGCCATCATCTGCGACGCTTGACAATCGCGAACTACTTTACGAGGTAGGGGTTAAGATCAATTTTAATGAATTAAAATTGTTCTTGTTTTGTCGTTGGGCATCTCATTTACTTTGGCCGAATGTTATGGTCGTAACGGGAGGAGATCAGACCACACAAACACGGCCGATTCTCCTCCCATTTTTCTAGTTGACCATTGTTGACGTTTGAGGCGAAGGCGGTGCGGTGTCGTTTCACCACGTGGGGATGAAGAGGACCGCGACCGGAGTGGGCCGTGGCCGGAGCGAGCAGCAGCGTTGGTGTGCGGTGCTGATGCGCTGTGCCGGTGAGGCCGAAGGGACCGCGGCCGAAGCGGGCCACGGCGGGGGTGCCTGGCACTGTCACGCTGCGTTGGAGAGGTCGAGGAAGGCCGTGGACGGAGCGGGCCATGGCGGAGGGATGCGACGTTGACGCGCAGCACCTGTCAAAGAAGAGTTGCGACCTTAGTCCGCGACAGACTGCAAAGGGGCAGCTGGTGATGCTAGACGCCGGCCCTACCTGGAGGCGGGACCCGAGGGGTCCCGCTGTTACACAAGGCCGACCATCATGGTCAGCCATTTCGAAGGAAACAGGGGGGGTGAGGGGCATAACCCCCCGACAGATTTTTAGGGCATACCCCACATGGTCTGATGTTTCTGCAAACAGGGGCGGCGCCCCCTTTGCTCCCCGCTCGGCCAGCGCCGAGCCGCGACCGGCTTTCGAGCCGGGCCGGGCCGAGCCCCGCCGTTCCGGGCCACACCATTCGCAGGCTGGGCCACGCCCAGCCGCTTCGGGCCATGCCCAATCGGGCCAGACCCGGTTCGGGCCGACCCAGGGGGTATTGGGCCAGATCGGACCGGGCCCAGACCACCTATTTTCCAACCAGGTTCGTTCAAACGCATATATCCTGGGCTACAGACCTCTGATCGACGCACTGTTAGTTGCGTAGAGATCCTAGGATCGAGACTGTCGTTTCGGTATATTATACTCAAGGTTTCAGCGAATCTTGGTTATAGATGGGTTGGTTAGAACCCAAAACAAACCGGGACCTTAGAGCAGAAACACTTGTAACTTAAGAACCGGACGTCCGAATGACGTGCTGTCAAATACGATTAATTCCCCTTGGTGATACAGTTCTTTTGTCATACTTTACATGAGGTTTGGATGACTATGGATATCGTCCAGGTTAGAAATTAGGGTATTTCTAACCGGCCCCATGGGACGAAAAATCCAATATCTCTCAGACCGGGGGTCTGATTGACACGCCGTCTATCGTGTTGAGTTCCTAATGACGAGACAGAACATTGTGATACATCAACTCTAGACTTCATGACAGTTGATGTATCGACCCATTTCCTTGTGGAGAAGACCCTCCCGAAATCAAGCGTACTGTGTGAGGGAACCCTAGAGCTTGCTGCGATTGCGACGACGATGACGACTGTACTTGGATCCTGCGTGGGTTCGGCAGCGAGGACGACTGTACTTGGAACCTCCGTGGGTTTGGTAGCTATTACGACTGTACTTGGATCCTACGTGGGTTCAGCAGTGATGGTTACTGTACTTGGATCATACATGTGTTCGGCAGTGATGACTTCTGTACAAGGATCCTACGTGGGTTCGGCAGAGGATATGATTCAGAGGCTACATCGAATCATCTTCACCCCTCTTCGTGAGTAGTATACCTATGTGAGCTAAGTCTTGAATTTCTATCATTATCAACGATGTGATTGACATGTGATTTCCTGTGTGGACTGGGTTGTGATATCCTATATGAACTAGGTTGTGATTTCATATGTCGACTAGGTGGGATTTCATGTGTGGACAGGGTTGTGATTTCCTATGTGGACTGGGTAGTGATTTCCTGTGTGGACTAGTTGTGATTTCCTATGTGGACTAGTTGTGATTTTGTGTGTGGACTGGGTTGTGTTTTCCTGTTTGGATAGGGTTGTGATTTCCTATGTGGTCTGGGTTGTGATTTCCTGTGAGTAATAGTTATGATTTCTTGTGAGGACTAGTTTTGATTTCATTTGTGGACCGGGTGGTGATTTCCTATATGGACTGGTTTGTACTTGGGCTCGTGAGTTGGAGCCAAAGTGGAATTGATGACTTAGGTATATGTATGGGTATATACCTATGTAGAGTTGGTTGATACTTTGTGTTTGTATATTTTCTTTGTGGTTATCCTAGTTGAATTTAGCGAGACCTAGAGGGTCTTGGGGTCCCAACTGAGTAACGTTATACTCACTTCTGCACAGGCTATGCCCGCACCTCGTTGTGTTGGATGCAGATGACAGACAGCGCTGATAGAGACCGAGTGTACGAGGACTGGACAGTACCCGGAGGTGGGCCTCATGACGAGTCAGTACCCGGAGGCGGACTTCACGATGAGACGGTACTTGGAGGAGGTTGGCAGGCGAGAGCGTTGAGGAGGCTATCTGTACCTACCCTTCAGGTAGGATCTAAGGTGGATGACCTAGGAGCTTCTTCTTTATTCCAGCTGTATGTCTTTTCTATTGTACTTTCATTCAGTTGTAGCTGTACTTTATAGTTGGTTATTTATTCCAGCCCATTTACCTTTCAGCACTTTCTTTTTTACTTAGTGTATTACTTCTGCTTGTACTCTGGTTGGATGTATTTATGATTTATAAAGGCAATGCCTTCCCAGTTTTCGGGATTTATGCCATTGGTGCTAGTCACCATCCCCTGGCCTATGGAAGGCGGGCTTGGGGTAGTCACGACATGGGCCTCGAGGACTAGTCATGACATAATATTTTAATAATAATTTAACGGTTTATCCACATAACCCTATAATTTTCTAGTGGAGTGGATCAGTGAACCCCTTGGAGAATCCTCTCAATAACGAACAACAAGGAATTGGCCGTTCATAGATCTTTGGGCCAACTGAGTTGGAGGATCTCATCTACTATAGAAGCATAATCCTTGTCCATTAGTTATTGATCCTAACATGAGGTAGGAGTTTTTATTTATATTTCATTCTTTTCCATGTTCTATTATTTAAAAATAAATGCATATCAAACCATGAATAGTTTGAGCCTCCGTTTAATCCATTATGTGGGAGGGCTTGAATTTGTGGGAAATTTTGAAAAATTGTGTTTATGTTATTTATTATACATTTTTGTTATCTTGTTCCATCTAATAGGAGATGATCACGACCATAATGAATAATATCCTAGGATTTTCTGTGATTTTCTATGGTTTGTTTCCCCTATTCATTCTTTGTGTTCTTCAAGGGAAAACAAAAAGATGATCATAACATTCCTATTTATGGAACATCAATCCAAAATTTTAGATCTAGCATCTTCATGACCATGGAGAGGTCTGACGAGGATGGAGGTGGACGAATCGACACAACTCAGTAGAAATCGGTCATAATATATACTTCGTGTGGATGATCAAAATTAGTTTTTGGGACCAATCAGACACTGGAAACCTACTAATTTTGTGTCACCATTATAGGGTGACTATTGATCTTCAATTTCTAGGTGATCAAATGGTTGGATTGAATATTGGATGTTAATCTGAAGCACTGGAAAAGAACTAATGATTTTTGAAAATCAAGAAGAACACATTTTGTTTTTTGGGCTACACAGTGTGTAGGACCTGTTAAGTGGTGGAAAGGGTTTGGGTGATAGAAGGTTTGAACACAACATGTGATAGCTTTCACATAATGTGTGGGCCTTTACCCAAAGATCGACATGTATCTCGCTAGATGCAATGAATTGGGGTAGAGTACATGGCATGTACTCTACCACATTACCAGATATGGTCAGTTACAAGGGTTACCCCTTATACCAGTACATGAGTTAGATGACATGGGTGGAAACTATGTACTAGCACTTGGCCAGAATAAATAGAGTGGCCCACGTAATGTATTAAATGATGTGTAACTCTTATACACTCAGTGTATATCTCTTTCTACATGATATGCTATTTTCGACACTGATCATTATATATGGGAAACACCCATGGTTATAGGACATGGCTTGTGAAAAATTTACATGTTATATACATTCTTGTGCATGGAAAGATCACCTTTTTCACTGTATAGTGGACAAGATTCATTTAGGTTAGTGCCCCTTTGCTTTTTTACCTATAGGTCAGGTCTCGTTTCCATCCACCAGAGTACCACCCCTTCAGCAGGACTTTCATGTTATAGTCTTGAATCCCCTCCGAGAGGCCTAGAGAAGGACCCTCTATCCATTATTGACACTAGGTAAAGTCTGGTATCAACACAACCAATCTTAGTATACTTCTATCATCTACTTATTAGGTGAATCTATATGAGTCTTGCTATACTCCAGGGCCCTCTCTATGATCCTCATCCATGTATCATGATCTTTCCCTAATCATGAGAGAGTTCTCATGGAAGGAGTTTATTTTTTCTCTCATCAGATAAATAATTGAATATATCTCAGTCATTACAATTCACGTTGAATAGTACTTTATGAAAGGATGTCAATAAAGCTATCACACTCGAGGAGTGAGTTCTCCAAGATGAGTGCTTCGTGGAATCGCCGATCTGAATCCCTAGAGTGGGTATGTTAGTCGTTGTGACTTACCTCTAGACTATGGTTCTAGGTTTTGAGTATATATGGATTTTTCTTTGGTTACATATTCTATATATATACTATGTAGAGCTGACATTACCTTTACATGGTGTATTACTTTTTGTTTTTTGGGTTATCTTATATTTTATTTTTATACTCACCTCTACATGGGCTTTAACCACACATTTCGTATCTTGTGCAGACGAGCGGCCTTTTGACAAAGTATAGGGTGGACCAGGGCTAATCCATGAATTGCGAGAATCCCTATAGACTGAGGTGTTCTATTACAATTTAGTAGTAGTCCCAGTACCTCTCTTATTACATGTTGGACATAGTATATATAGACTATTTCCTTTGGTGGGCTTGTATTCTAGATGAGTTACATTTCCATGCATTAATTTATACTGTACATTGTTGGCTAGGATTATTTATATTCATGATTAATGATCCTTATTTTTTTTAGAAAATTTGGGCATGGATATGTGTGCATGTGTACATGTACGGAGGCAATGCGTCCCATATAAGTGATATGCCTACTCGGTTCTAGTCACTAGCCCCTACCCCATTGGAGGTGGACATGGGGAGCCACATAACAGGCCCCATTGGGATGGGGTCATAATAGAATGGTAACAAAGGCGTTCAGCTCTACCAAAGGACAGAGAGTTTGTATGGTTTGTTTGGGGTTGTAGTGTTATGTATCTCATGTTTGGATTTATGGATAGACGCTCAAGTGTTGGTGTTGCAACTGATGTATCCATACACCATAACTCTGATAATGTACTTTTTGAATTGGTATATTAGAACCCTCGTTACCAGGAAAAAAGTACATGAATCCTATTAGAATGGTTTATGGTTCAATTTCATTATTAGGTTATCTGTCTAAATATAATCAATGAAAATGGTACATCTTGTTTTAGTACCTAATGTCACCACAATGCAAACCATCAAGGATTCGCCATCTTGTTCACATGAGAGATCCTATCAGGGATGAGACTCAGATGAACATATTAATTATCTAGATGACACCTCAAGGTGGTTCACTAGCAATTCACTCACCTGTTGAGCAGCACATGCTACCCATAGTACCAGCAGATGTGGTGCACATGCTGAGCATGCTTCATGAGTTTCAATATCAATGACCACTTAGGTTATGTGGAATGCCAAATATATAGGTGGTTAAGGAATGAATTTTAGAGGTGACTATATTTATCCATCTAGTAAATACACCATCAAATCAAATGGTTGACTTGCTACATTTTTTAGCAGGATGATGGTGGAGTTTTGTTATCCAATTTTATGATGAGGCGATGCTTTTGTGGGGGATATTTTGAGAAACATTTTAAAGAAGAGTTAATACATTTCAATATATAGTCAATGTGTATCCAAGAGATTCCAGAGCATAAATAGGGTGACGTGTCAGTATATGAAAATTCATAATGGTTCAACAATCACTCCAGGTACATGATAAATATTGTACATAAACAGTGCTTCATGGATCAGACCATTGAGTGAGGTATACATAGAGGCATCTGAGCCTTTGATACCCCAATGATCATTCCTACTTACGCTGCAGTGCACGAGAAAGCATTACTAGTTGAATTTTTCTTAGCTATGTAAATAAAACTGGTGACTGTTAGTAGTGGGGAAGCAGGAGCTGTGAATTTTTCAAAAGAGAGCCGACATCAACCTAAAAAACATCGACATAGTAGAATTTAAAAGGGGAAGACATCTAGTAGACGACATGAAGTTCATGGATCACATGGTGGGTATAGTCTTTACGGAGTAAGGATGTTCTGTGAATATGATGGATGTGTACTTCTTTGTTGAGGTTTTCTATTACATTATAGAGATGAAAGAATACAGTGGGTAGTATGCCAAGGAAAAGATAGTAACAGGAGAGGATATATCTGTATGGAAGAAGATGTGGTATAAGAGCTGAGAGTGAAGTAAGAGGTGGTCAATTTTTCTAGGCATTACCGCCACCACCCTAAGGTGGTCCATGCTAGGATTTTGGAGTTGAAGCATAGGGGAGGGGAAATATTCTTACGGTTGGGGATTGTGTCCTTAGAGCTCCCTGGATGATTTGAGGTATGATTTTTGTTTTTTCCATTTAAGTTGTCTTTGATAGACATAAGATTTACTCATTACTTTCTTTCCACATATCTTATTTAAGACTCAAGGATTCTGGTTAAACAGTTGACTTGACCATCACGCATGGAGACTACTATTGGAGGATACCAAAATCTCATACGCTAGTGCCGATAGTGCGACCTGAGTCTTGGAGATGAGATTTCCGGTTGGGATCACTTGGTAGCGATGTCGAGGCCTTAAAAATCGTTCATGGTATGGATTGGTTATCTTTGGTCTATGGTCATATTGACTATTTTAAGAAAATGATATGGTTTTTATATAGTGTATAAATTGGGTTTCATCCTTTATAGATGAAAACAAAACCCGTGCAGCATACGATGAACTCATGCATAAGAGGTGACAGCCGGGGAATAATCAATTAGAAAGACAGAACCACATTGTGATGGAGGTTATGGGTTCTCAGTTTCCAGCAGTAGTGGCGGAGAGAGAGGCAGTCATCCATAAAGGTGTCCCAATATTACCTATTGTATGAAAGAGAGAATTTTGTATTTAATTTCATCATGGGTTGGAACTAAAATACTCATTAAAAAATTATATCATTCCCACATTTCTATGCGAGGAGAGGGTGTAGTTGGATGTATTGTAATGGAAGGGTTTCGTATGCCCTAGTGGTTTACCCTGAGCGTCCCCAGTTAGCTCACCAATAAGGTTGTTTGGATCTTCATGTTATATGTGGATTCCAACTCTTGAATCATGTGACCTTCTAGAGAATGCATACACTATCAAGGATCGAAGACCTCTTCTATTGGTTAAGAGGGGAACGAAGATTCACAAAGGTGGACCTTTGATCAGGCTGTCACTACCTACACGTACTGGATGGGGATATAACGATTACATCTTTTAGACATCGTTACGGTCACTATGACTATATTGTGACAACAATTGGCTTGAAAAACTCCACATAAGTGTTCCTGAGACTAAAGAACCAAACCTTCCAACTTATACTATGTCTAAATAGGCTTCATCGATGATATCCGAGTCTTCTCAGTGTCTTGGGAGGAGCAAATGAGAAACTTATTCATGTTTGAGGAAGAACGTAGGGAACACCATCCTTATGGGAAATTCTCTATGAGGTAGTTTTGAACTCAGGAGGTATACATTCTCGAACATATAGTCGTAGAGAATGGAGTGGCAGTGGACCCGACCAAGGTGGAGTCCCTTCTAGCATGAAATCCGCCATGGAGAGTGACAATAGTGTGGATATTCCTCATGCGGGAATACTATTACTGGATGCCCATCACTAATCTCTTATGGATATCAAAAACCATGATAGCTTTGACCCAATAGAGGGTGGATTCATGTGGATGGAAAAGTTCTAGTATGCTTTTCATCAGTTGAGGAAGAGTTTGATGAGTGCCAAAATCTTGAGGTTTCTATAGGAAGGTGTCAAGTGCATAGTTTCCAGTGATGCATTTGGAACCAGTCTAGACTATGTCCTGATGCAGAGGACAATGTTTGTATTATTTGCTTCATTTTAGTTGATACTAAATGATAAGAGTTTCATGGAAAATGATCTTTATTTGATAGTGGTAGTATTCAATTTGATGATGTGGAGACAATACATGACATGCGAGCAGTTTTTAATCTATTCTGATCGACAGAGGCTCAAGTATATCATCTCTCTAAAATAATTGACCATGATACATAGGATGTTTCTAGAGTTCATCGATGATTTTGAATCTAAAAATTGTTTATACTCCAGGAAGGGGGAACAAGGTGGCTGATGCTCTTGGAAAGAGATAATGTTCGTAGCTTCTGAGTTGGGAAACAAAGTAATTGGTTGTTTTACAATTTTAATTAGTGGATAGATAAGATGCATCTTACCTCAAGTCGGTGGTGATCACACCTCCACTAGTACAAAAAGTCGGGAAGGAACAACTAGGGGATACCAAATGTGTGACCTCTACGTGTTCAGTTATCTACCGGACATGATTCCGATTGATATTCAATAGGTGGGGAGCATGTTATTATTTTATGAAGATTCATTGTTGTACCAGTGGAATTGTGGGATGTTGTTTGGTAAGAGTTTCATAAATCTACTTTTTGAAGGTACATCTAGGTGTGGTGAAAATATATTGGGACCTATGATGATCGTTTTGGTAGAGAGAGATGAAGAAGGAAGTAGCATAGTTCATTTCTCTATGCCTTATATGGAAGTAGGTGAAGATTGGGAACCAAGATCTAATGGGTTTTAATGAAACCCCTGATGTACTAGAGTTAAAGTTGGTGGAATGTTAATGGAATTCGTGATGGGTTTACCACAAACTTCTAAGAGAAATGATGTTATTCGGGTGATCGTTGATAGACTGAAAACATCAGCCCATTTCCTAGATACCTGGAAACTGAGTTCAGCTGAGGGATTGGGATTCTTCTAGGTTAAAGAGTTTGTTCGGATTCTCAAGGTAACTTCATTGATTTATTCATATTGTGTTGATATTTTTACATCCCTGTCATTGGTTGGGGGTTTACATGAGAAGTTTGGGACTTGGTTACACTAGAACACACCATTCCACACACAGACATAGGTCATTGAAGTTCGAGGAAGGGGATTGTGTGTTCCTTCAGGTCTCACATTGGCATGGGTTATAGACATTTGGATAGGGAGTAATTTTAAAATCAGGGTTCATCACCCAATTTTCTAATACTACATAATGTTTTCAAGGTGGCAAATTTCCTAGATCTACCCTCACAGTTTCATTGGGAACATGATATCTTCCACAAGTCGAAGTTGATCTGGTACATTCCTGATTCATCACAAGTTATCGACCTAGGAGAGCTCAACATCGAGGATTGAGCGACTTATGCTGAGTACCCCGTAAAGGATGATGATAAGTAGGAGATTACCAGTCATGGGTGAGTGATTCCCATGGCGCTTGTCTAGAGGTAGCATGTGATTCTTCATGAGAGAACGTGGGAGCGAGAGGCTCAAATACATGTTCACCAACCACGTCATCCTGATTAGCCTTTTGTTCGGGAATTTGAGGATGTAAAGCATGAATGTGGGGAGAATTTATTATATTGGATTTATTGTGTAATCTTATTATATATTATATGTAATTATTTCTAGACTAGGAGATGAGATATCATGCTATTCTGAGGCCCCGTGTGCCCGAAATAAATGTTCAAAATATATTAAACATATTAAATAGCACACACATGTATTTTTACTGATAAAGTGGAATAACATATAAATGATTTCCTAGATCTGAAATATGAGGGATTAATAGAATTCAGATAATCGACATTACCATAGGTGAAGCCTATCATCGACCAATATGGGTCAGTTAGGAAGGATAGTTTTCATATTTTTATGAAAATAAAATAATTGAAAATATTTATTTTATAATGTTTGCGTCAAATCAGGGATGTGAGATTTTAAATAAGATATTAAGAAGAATTTATAGGGTTAGTCACATAACCTTATAATTATATGGAGGAGTGGAGAAGATACCCTATGGGAGAAACCTCTTAACAACAAACAATGACGAATTGACTTTTTGATGATCGATGTGCCATCATAGTTGGAGGATCTCATCGATGATGGAAATTAAATCCCTCTTCATCAAAAATATATCCTAACATGATATAAGGATTCAAATATTAATATCCTTCTTTTACCCATTTTTTGTTTTAACAATGAACGTGGATCAACCCTCAAATATGTTGACCCACAGTTTAATTTTTAGTCCTGAGGGTTTCAATTTATTAGAAATTGGGAATGATTGTGTGTAGGATTATGATTATCCTTTGTCCGTCTTGATCCTTCTAATAGGAGTGGTTCAATTTAATAATGAAAAACATTTGTCTTTCGTTCCATAATTTTCACTCATTTTTTCCCCAATTCATTCTAAAATTTCATCACGTTCTTTGTGTAATAAAAAACAGAAGATCATTGTGCACCCATTTTATTGTGCAATGATCCCAAATTTGTGATTCAACATCATGATGACCTAACAGAGGTGCAGTGAAGATGTAAGAGGATGAATCAACTCAATTCAATATAAACTGTTCATCAATTGTTCATCGTGTTGAAGATCAAAATGAGTTTTTTTGGACTGATTAAAAACCTGAAACCTACTAATTTGGTTTCGTCGTGGTTGGGTGACTGTTGATATTCAATATAGATGTGAATTAATAGTTTTATTGAATATTAGAGTTTCATCCTATGTGCTATTGAAAAAATATAGGTTTCTGGAAAATTGCGATGAAAATGGCATGCAGTTTGGATTACATAGTGTGTGGGCCTTGTTGAGCAGCGTCTAGGGTTTCAAGCGATATAAGGGTTGAAGACAACACGTGACCGATGTGAAATGTTATATTTGTAATTATCCAAATCTCATCATATATCTCACTAGATACATGGAAACATGGTGGAGTACATGACATGTACTTCACCACACAACCAGACATGGCTGGTTGTGTGGTTTAACCCCCATACCAATACATTGGTTGGAATACCTAGGTTAAATCCATGTACTGGCATGTGGCCGATGTATGCAGAGTGTCCCTGAGATAGTAGTACATGTCCTGTTACTCTACTACATTATTTTTATATCTATTTCTAAAAGACATGATTTATTTGACAAAGCCCACTATAGAGGGGAATACTTTGGGACGTGGGATATGATGTGTGACACTTCTACAAACCATTTACATTCTTTGGCATGGATTGATCTACTTGAAAATTTTATCATGGTCATGTTTCATTTTGGTTAGCCCACATTTTCTTGTTCCGCTGAAAGTTAGGTATAATTTCGATCCCCCATCGTATGACCCCTTTAGTAGGACATGCAAGATAGATTCAAGAATCACCTTCAAGAAGCCTGGAGCTGGATCTACCTTCGATTATTGATCCTACGTAGAGATAGGTATGGGAATTAAAAATAATAACAATTGTTAATCCTTTACATAGTAGATAAATTTTGATGTGTCATGGAATATTATAAGGTCCAGGAAGTGATCCACATCTTCGTATCTTGATCTTTCCCCACTCAAGAATGAGGTCTCCTGGAATGAGTGTAACTATTCTCTCTTCTGATATATCAGTCCATATATCTCCCTCATGAAAATTCCCCATGGATAGTAATAATAATATGAATGTTAACAGATCTATCACACTCACGGAGTGAGTTCTACTAGATGAGTTCTTCATGGAATTTTGGAACTGGATCACTTGCGTTGGTATACAAGTCATTGTGACTTACCTATAGACTACAGAATTGGGATTCGAGTAAATTTGTATGTTTCTCTTATTATATGTGAGGTAGAAATATACTATGTATAGATCACTATACCATTAATTTGTGTATTTTTTTTTCATGGTCTCCAATGGAGTATTGATATACTCACCTTTGCACGGACTTTTCATGCATGTGTCATGTCTTGTGCAGATAAGTGTATTTTTGACAGATTCAATGGAGGAACATGAAGAGGCTGAGATTTGTGAGCTTACCTATAGGTCGGTGTGTTACTTCAACATCAATTAGTATTCTCAGTACCTTTCTTGACACGTGTTGGACTTAGTATTAGAAGAATCATTATTTTGAGGGTCTTGTCTTCTAGCCCATTTACTTTTCTGTAATTTACATTCCGTTGTACTATGTTGGTTAGGTTTAGTTTTATGCATGCATTTTGTTCCATAGTAGTTTTTACATTTCAAAATATGTGGTATTGGAGATGTGTTCAATTGTATATGTACTTATACAATGACTCCCCTGTTAGTGATATGCCTACTCGTTGCTAGCAACATGGCCCTGGTCGATTTGAGGTAGGCTTGGGGAGTTGCAGCTTGGACCCTACTGGGACAGGTCATGACTATATTGGTCCCCCCATTATATAAATAATGACATACATATTTTTTATATATTATTATAATTAATTCTAAATTTTAGAAACCATGGAATCAAATGAGTTACATAAATATTTTACCATTTCATCAATGTATTAACCAATAAAAAGGAATGAGTTTCATAATCATCATGCCATTATAAATATAGACCATATAGGGAAAGAATTTGGATGGAATCATTATATAATATACCCTATATATCATATTATACATCATAGGTTGTTATTATTGATGAATATAAATATCATAATATGATCATTGACATCAATGTTTTGGGAAATAACCATTCCATTACTAAATTTTTTTATTTAATTTTTTATATATTAAACATTAGGATTTTGTTATATAATAAATTTATAAACATGTAGAGTAATATTTAAATAAAAAAATATGCTTGAATTTGGAAAACATGTAAATGTTGTATATGTGAGAATAACATCCCTTCTATAATTTCTATTAGAAAACTGACAAAGTACCTCATTTGGAAAAGGAAATTAAAAATCCTTTAAAAACTATTTTAAAAAAATCATAGATTCCTAAAAATGAATTTAACAATATTCTAAAATAATAAAAAATTCATTAAAACATTTTTTTGAATCATTAATATGTAATAAAATTATTTTCAATATGAGCGAAAAATGAAATCGATTTACCAATAAATTTTATTTTTAATATATTAACTACATGAGGTGAGGAAACTAAATTATAATGTGTATATTAAATATATAAATTGATTAGAATAAAATTCATGAGATTATCTAGTGATATATCCCATATATAATCACTAGAACCTTGATCATAAATAATCATGATAACCAATGATATTGGAACATAAAACACTTACCTTCAATTTTTATTGAATTGAATGATCTATAAATCCAGTATAATAAATTTAAATTTATTATAATTATATAACAGAGTTATATTTAAACTTATAATATCATATGAGATCATTTTATGAAATATTAAAATCCCTTTTATCATTAATTCATTGTTAAAATCATTATTTTAGGGTGTTATTTGTTTCATTTAGCATTAGTATTTCACCCAAGTAGATCATGTTCATATTCAATTATTTTGGTTACATGACATCCATAATATGAAATAGACTATCAATATAATATATATTTTTATGTAAATATTTAGATTCATCTTTTAAATTAATATAAATATATATATGAATTACACCATTCGTAGAGATGGTAGGACACAAATATATATTAATGTTGTTTTAATTTTTCAATTGATGGAGGAAAAAAATGAAAATAAAAGTTTCGTATTATAGGATCATTATTATATGATATATATACATATATATATATATTATTCATAAAATAAATCTCTATTAACATTAATGTAAAATAAATAGGAAAATCAATCGCTTCACTTGGTGGAGGTGGTAGTCCTCACAAATAAATGAAGGCAATTGTCATTTCCCAATGGTTTGGATAGAATATAGGTAGATGCGATATTATAATTTAAGAAGTTTATTTATTTCATAAATAAAATATATAAATCTTAAACACATAATAATAAACATCCATAAATTTTGGGGATATAAAATGATTTTGATCACTACGAAGAGACTGTAAGCTTTACGTATGCATGAGTGATACATTCACATATCATTTTATAGGAAAGAATATGTATAGTGATGTTTTCATAATTATTATAAAATATACTCATATTCATGATAATTAATTTATTATTTTTTGGATTAATAAAATATATTTAGAGGAGATAATTAATAGTAGAATAGAAATTGATTGATTAAGGTGATTAGATCTTCCTTGAAACAACATCATTAGGCATCCTATTAAGGGATCCAGGGAAGGTATTTTGGAAATACAAGCACCACTCTAATGTATATATGGATTTTTAAAAGAGAAATTGTAATATATTTATCCTTCAAAAATTGTAAAAGTGATTTACGTAATTGATGGAGGAGGTTCTATTTTATAATTGATGTGAAGGGAACATTGGGAATTTATCGAAATATTATACTAAAAAAAATTCATTCTATATAAAAATGCCTCTAAATATTCATGGATTAAAAGATAATGTTTCATGGCTTATTAATCCCATAAAACCATATAATTTATAAAAGTTTTATTATAATTTTAATACCTTCATTTTGATTATCCCTTTGTAACCACCATATATTTTAACTACGATAAAAACTTTTTCGATATTAAAGGGTTGTAAATTTTAGTATATAGAGCGAATTGGACTATAAATAAAAATTTTATAACATTTAACACCATATAATATCTACCATGTCTTATTTTATTGTTCTAAAGATTTTTAATATTCAAATATAATATTATTTTTCTAAAATATCATTATTTTCAATTTTTAAATTTTTTGTTAAATTTATATTTTAATATATCAATAAAAAGAGTGAATTTGAATATAATTCTAAAAAACCACTTTAAAAAGACATTTTTATGTATAAAATTCACTGTAAAAATTAAATCAGTCAATTTAAATCACTTAAAATTTTTTACAATCAATTATTATATTTTTTTTAAAGTGGAAAAATTCTGCATTGATTTTTCATATGAAATTAAGGACATTATATAATTATTATAAATAAAAAAATTGTCATAATAATAATAATATCTTGAGAAAAATAATTTTTTTGTAAAAAATACAATGTTCCCTATATGGTCAATTGAAATATATTAAATACACAATGAGTAACCTTTCATAACATTCTATGATTAAAATAATATATAAGTAGCATTCAAGTATATATGACGATTAAAATACTAAATATACACCCTAAAGTTTTAAATGTATAAGTAGCATCAAAATTAAGAATTATTATGAATATTAGGGCCTTATCACTTTTTTTATCAATATTCATTTGATTTACCCATTACCAATGTGATAAATTTTACCAATGGTACTATTCATTTTTTCCATAATTAAAATGGAATAATAGAAAAATTTTGATCCTACATATTCTAAATAAGTTGTTAATTTCATCTAATTACATAGCCCTGAATTGAATAAATTAACTTTAAATCTGTTACACAATATGTGATAAAAATACATTTTAGAAAATAACATTATTATGAATAAAACTAGACATGTTCTTATAATATTCCCTGAAAACTATTGATTGAATGTTTAAAAAATAAAAACAAGTAAATAATATATAAATTTATTTAAAATGATTCAAAAATAAATAATGATTTAATTTGTTAATATTTATAGAACACAACACACAAAACATTATTTTTTTAGAAAATAAAATCACTAATGTTTTTATTTATTATTTTTAATTATAATCATTTCAAAACTATTGAATGAATTTTATAAGTGTATAGATCATATATTTCTCAAATTTTAGTTATTAGTATTCATTCATGATAATTAAATGAATATGAAATAAAGGACAAATTATATTTTTGTAATCTTACATGGTTTGTCTAAAATATATGTTGAATGAGACATGAGCTATAAAATAAACAAAATTATATAAATAAATATTTTGGGGTTGTACTATAGAGATCACTGTTATATAAATGTTAGTTGTGACATAGTATGAATTTTCATCAATCACACAACATACCATTAAGATATAAGAATATGTAATAATTGGTTATGTTTCTAGACCATAGTGTTATATATATATATTTCTTTGAAATGAATTACAGGTTTCATTAGTTTTATTTTCATTATTATTATATTTAATAAAATTTACTTGAGTATATAATGAATTTGAAAAACAAATTATTGGATATAAATAAAACATAACTGTTTTATAAAGAAATATAGAGCTAAAATACACTTATGATAAATTATATTATTTAAATAAAATTAATTCAATGAAATAGTGTTATATAACATTATTTTTTTAATATAAATTATATCATTATTCTACAATATCCCAGTTATTTGATTAAAAGTAATAATGTTGATCATGTAATAGAATTATTTTTATATAATTCTGGATTTTTATTTGAAGGAAATAAGAATCATATTTAAAAAATTAATTTAGTAAAATTGATATTATATTTTAAATCATCACATTAAATCAGTTTATTGTTAAATTTTGATAATCGTTCAAAATAATTTACTTTTTAATAAAAAGTTAAAATAAAAATGTGTGATTTCAGAAAGCATTATGAATTTATAAAGAAGTAATAATTATTTAAAAATTAATAAATTAGAATTTTCAATATAAAAAAAATTATTTTGTTATTATATTTGTTTGTAATGAATTAATAAGAATTTTCTAGCATATAAATGACATTCCAAGACACATAAATAGAATATATGCTATTAAAAAACACAATTTCATGGAAAAAATATTCTCACAAGCTAAATGTAATATAAAATGATTATATTAGGTTTTTCAACTCAATTATTTCTAAAAAACATTCTTAATGAAGTAACAGATGATACAAAACCAGGGATAATCCAATGGTTTTATATCATTCATAACCTAGAACTCTATAGCCAATATTTTTATATTAATAAAAAATATTCCATTTATTCAATAACGTCCACCTCTACAGCCCATATAATTCACTCCAAATCCATTGGGAAATATTTTACCATAATTTTCTATATCTAGAGAATTTCCATGTAGTTTTTTTTGTTCTAATTAACTCTCATTCATTATTATGAATCACTCTCACAATTTAAGGGATTTTCTTTGTGTTGTTTTTCTCATAGTGCTTCTTTTAGAGTTAGTCATCTAATTTAAATGTTATTATGTTTGAATAATTTTATGACCATTCTAATAATTCCAATTTTTTATATCAGTTAGATACACATATTCTATCTCATTATGTTTATTCCACAAAACCGCATTGTTTACGCATTATGCTATTGAAATCATTCAATGATTTCACATGCCTCCATTTTAATGATCTAAATTAATTACCATATTTTAATTCAATTTTATTCATATTGATTTATTTATATATAATTTAATGGTTATTACCATGTAAGAAACATGAATTCCCCTCTGTTATTTTCAACATGATCTTCTATGATCCCGTAAGATCGCTAAGAGTGAGATGAGGTGAATTGGTGATCACAGTTATTTTATAAGACATTTTCAAAACATGGTATGGATAATTTTACTGACCTGTAATACTTTATAGTGTTATGGTCTACTGAATTATATATATCATCCTCCCCATTTATATTAAATAAATATAATGATATATCAACATGAGATATTTAAATGGTCATGTATAATGTTCTTCTCCTTTCCATGTTGGTTACCCCACTAATGGTGATTCTTTTACTACAATATTTCATGAATATAATGGAACAATAATTAAATGGTACTATACCCTAGTAATCATTCCTCTTACTAACCGTAGTTCTGCTCCTATCTGTTATCTCATCTTACATAGTTTTTTGTACCCTCCCCCTATGGTCTTAACTATATCCACCCTAATCACATCTCGTTATACACCCAAAAAAGCTTCTTCAGTGATACCTTATACCCCTAAGCTATATGATATTCCTTATTTTTTTGATCCACAATATAATGATATTATTTTTATCCATTCGAATGGGGTATAATCATTACCATTGTAAGTCCTTGAAGATCGTCAATAACTCCTTTAAGAGTTTGTTGGCCTCAAAATAACATCCTAATTATAAGAAGGTCTAGATGTATTCAATCTAATCCATTAAAAACATATAGAAAAAATCATTATGTCTATAAATCTAACCAACCACTATATGATACACGCACATTCTAATGGGCCTTCAACCAATGGGACTCCATTAAAAGCTCCACAATCTAATGATTCTCTTTTTGATCAACCATTCCGATATGATTCTCCGCATTGAACAAATGAAACATATGTTGATGAAACAATTATTTAACTATGTATGAACTCAGTAAAAGTAACTTACTAATTTTTCATTATCTTATGGATCTTGGCCTAATTTGGATTTTTTGATGAATATCAGTTAGATGAAACGTTTAATCCATCAAATCAGACATGGTTCAAATGAACTCCTTTTCAATTGGTTATGAACCACGGTTGGATTTTGAGGACAAATATCACTTTTAATGTTCACTATATTACATGTATGAATAAATTTATACTCTCAAATTCGTATGGAACCCTATTCCTATTTATGTTGGTATGCTTCCAGATGTTTAGGTGGAAAAAAATGTATTTTCCCACTCAACAAAACTTTAACTTAAAAACATCCTAATAATTTTTTATCTCGAATGATTCCAAAAAATTCTAGAATGTTTGATATTTTAAAAAAATACCTTGAACATGATTAAAATTACTATATAAACAATATCAAATGATCATCTCAACATCCTGATTGTTAAGGACATTAAATGGTTTTTGTATTGATCATTATAAATCAATTTTCTAGTGTATGTGTATCTAATTCATTTAAATTCATTTTTATGTCTGATGGTACACCTCCATAATTCCCAAACTTGTAAAAATAAATACCTTCACCATCTTATACTCCTTAATTCAGTTTTCTGTAGTTTGTAAACCCTTATCCAATTATCAATATATCTCTTCTCGATAAAATTTTAAATATCTATATAGTGTCAATTCATACTACTATCTAATAAGTTATAATATTAAGATACCTATTATCAATGATCATCCATAGAAACATATCATATATCCTTGTCGCATGTTTCTTTATATGATTCCACTCAATATATTCACAAAATATGTACACCCTTCTATGCTTACCCTAGCTTCACATTTATCCATATGGTGACATTAAGAATATCCATCAATTGGAAAATTATAGTTTCAAAACAATATAACATTATACAATAAAACTTCATATAATTTTTTTTCAATTTATTTACATGGGGTTCCTCAATCAAATAACACAAAAATTTATCCTCCATCTAATGGACATTATAATCTCACATTATCCATTCATTGCAGCTTGATAACATTCCTTTAAATTATCAAAAAAAATTACACTTCTCTATATGATAATTCTAGATCAAATCGTTATAAGTCAATCATTGTAAGGTCGAAATGTCAAAGATAAATATTCTTATAGTTATATATTTCATCTTTGTAACTTGGAATATATACATACTCTTCCGATCACATTGGTCATTTCCATTCAATGAATTTTTACGATAACTAGAATATCTAATTCTCTCCTTCTTAATTCTCAAAAAATATTTTCCAAAGATGCTTCATTAATCTTATATAATATTTCAACTTCAATAAAATAAATATAGAAATATATACTTGTTAGCAAAAAATGGTATCCATTAGTTTGGAAATCATTATCTCCCTATTTTCCACATGATTTGATCATGAAAATCATCATGATTTTAAGAACATTGAAGAATTAAATAACATCATTAATTTGTATGGAAATGTTCATAACCATTGTAAGAAATCTATTGTAACGTTTTAAGGAATGATTCATAAATCTCTTTAAAAAAATTATGGAATAGTTATATGTCCCATTCTATAAAAACGCATATTGATATATAAAAAAAATGCAACCAATATCACTATGGAACAACAATGTCCATATTTTTTTTTCTATATCCACATAATGTATAAAACCTCATTAAATTAATATTTATTGGTCAATAAATTCTCCCAACATGATGTTTTTATTTTCCTACTCCACCTTTTTTATTTTCCAAAATAATTAATAATCAAATGAAAAGGGAATTATAATGATCATCTTATATTTCCTCCCTTCATCAACTAAAAATAAATTTTTTTATCGAGATAAAAATTTAATCACATGATTTTCTTAATAATGTTACCTAACTAAAAAAATCAAAGCCTTTATGGGTGAACCCATTGTAGAAAATGATTTTTTATTATCACCATTATCAATGATTAATTTAAACGTCTTTCATGAAATACATTCCTCAAGATTCATCCAACATCATTATATCACAAATAATTTAATAAATATTCAAAACAAAAACCCTATATCTCTTTAAATAACATATCAAATAATTCTATTGAATAAACACAATTCACCAAAAATATCATCTTTCATAATATCATCACTTTTATTATAAATTTTTTGATACTCATACCTTATCTTAATTTTTTCTTCTCTGTAAAAGAATCACTCAATTCCTCATCATGATGATTAAAATATTCCATTGTGTATATAGTTTTATGTATTAAAACTAATACATAAATCATCCGACTTACTCACATATTCTCCTATAATTCCTTTCATGTTTATATAAATATATATATTGAGAATAATGATAAACTTCATTGTTCCATGTAAATAATTATAGAAATAATAATCATATATCATTATCAACTTATTCTTCTTCATATCATTATCCGTATACGTTCTTTTTTTAATCTGAACTATCGAATATTAATATGAAGATATCATATTCTATATAGATTACATATCACCTTTGTTATCTTGAGTTATTGTAACATAATTTTATATCATTACTCCTGCGATGGTAAGATAGCCATATTTTTTTCTAATATTATTATCTTTCTCACATGCTTTCTATTTATTATAATTCATTACCATTACATCTATTGATAATTTATTATCAATAATATTGAAATTTTCTATAACACATTTCTTCTATTTTTCATTAGTATAATTTTGTGATTCCACCACATTTCTACCCTTGTATTCTTTTCTATACAATTAACTTATATTTAATTTATTCTCTAATCTACTATAATAACCTTCTAAACTATTTTATATTCCAATATTTTTTATAATTTTTTATGCTTCACATTTTCATCAATTATATCTATAACGTTATTTACCTTTTAAAAATTATATTCTTCCTCATCATTCATTCAGGGAATTTTTGTTCTTCTATAATCTATATACTCCCCCAGATTCATTCTTTTTTCTAGCAGAGTCCTATTGTACCATAATGGATTTCCTCAATTCTAGAAATGACCACAACACAAGTAGTGATGTGTGAGTGTAGATCTTTTACATAGATACTAGAATTGTATGGATTATTATTGTTACTATGTTATTACAAACAAAGGATTATTTTTTATGGAGATATTTAATTTACAAATTTTAAATAATTTATTAATTTTATATGATTTTTGAAATATATTTTATTTCGAACATTAAATTTTAGTTGATGAAGGTGGACATTATGAAAGTTTGGGAATCGAAATATTATTCTATTTTTGACCATTCTTTTCTATATGTTGAAAAGATTCACCCTTATCCTCAATTAAATTGCAGAAGAAAAATAAGATATTTCACCTATGAATTTTTGGTTTAAGAGAATTTGGTTGTGTTTTTCAAAAATGATCTTATTTCTCTGCACAAAATTCTTTATTAAAATTTACCTTTCCATTGAATTAAACCAACTTCATCATTCTCTTCGTACATTCTTCAATAAATATCGTTTATATAATGATAATAATCTCCTATTAAGATGATGAATCTTTATAACCTCTCAGTTTTCTATCATGATCAACGGATTTCATTTTTTTCTATCTAAACACCTTGAAATTTATCACTTCATTTTTCATTTAGTCTCTATTATGAAATACTATTTTCATAACAAATTTCATTAATTTATTTGTTTCTTTATTAATTTATGGTATTTCCTTAAGGTCATCATTGAAATATTATTTTAAAATGTACTAAAGTTAAATTCTCTCTTCTCTATCATCATCAATGTCAAATGAATTTTATCCTCTTCTATCAATAGATAATATGTTTACCTGATAATCCGATTCATTACATGATGAAGAATCATCATGATATCGTCTAGTAAGAAATATTTTCCTTATATGTCCTTTAATTATACTTTCAATCACACTTATCTTCTTATCATGACATAGAATCCAAACACATATTCATAGAATAATATCTTACAAAACAAGATATAAATTACAATTAAGAAAATTAATAAAAATTTATCATCTTCTATTATGTTTACCATATTTTATATTTTAGAAAAAAGTGAATGGATTTTATTGAAGTTATCTTCTAATTCCTCTAAAATTAAATCACATAATTCTTCTTCATCTTCGATATATTCGTGCTTATTTTTTAATAAATTTCTAGATGATATTTCATCCTCAGATATATTTATAAATACTATAGCTTTTCTTAATTTCATATTCCATGAATATATTATAAATTTAATCAATATAAAATTCTTAACAATCAAATGAAGATGAAATTTTTTCATAAAACCAATCACGTATAATTCTCATCTATTTCTTAATGATAGCAGAATTGTATAACTTCCTAATAAAATTGTTGATAGCATTGAAATTATATTTTACTATTATAATGTATTGATCAATACTTTCTTCATCACACATCATAACATGGTCATAAATTATTCTATATTGTATTATCTTAACATCCATGAATTTTTTATTTCCTTTATAGCCGATTATCAACATATATAACAATTATCAGGCATTATAAACTGCATAATATTTTTAAAACATTTTCTATGTGATTTATTATCATGGAATTTTATCATTTTTCATAAACTTTGATGTTTATATTTTCAGATGTTATAATAAAAACATCATTAATTAGTGTAAATATAACTATTAAAATATAATTATAATTAACACCAAGAGATATGAGATATGAAAGCATTATATTCATCTAAATATGATATTTTATGTCATAAAATTTTAAAAAGAGACCCCATTTAATGAATATATATTCTCCATCCTTAGTATATTGTTTGGTCTTTTAGAGGGGACGCTCTATGATAAAAATTTATGTTCCATGACCATGTAGAACTATTGAGAGGGGAGGGGTGAATAAGTGATCACATTGGCCATTCATGATAGAATATAAATTTAATAAATATTATATTCCAAACTTCTCTGACATATTATATTTATGTTCCACTAAAATATAAATTTCAACCAAATATTTCACATGCAACAAATACAATGATAGATCATAACATAATATTTACAAGGTTTTAATAAAGCTATACTCCGATCCATATTCATTATCCTCCCAAAATGAATTAATTTTATAAAATCTTTTATTAATAAAAATTAATAAGTAATAACTGATTTTATACCACAATAATTTTTCATCTCGTTAATCAAAGTTCTACTTATCTAGTAATCAAATCATCTTTTATAGTTGGTAAAAAACCCAAAAGTATTCTAAGTATATCCAATTTCATTATAGCTGGTTATACCCCCATAAAAATGAATTATCAACAACTATGTATACCCATATATATGATATTACTTTCTATTTTATGATCAAATATAGATTGATCTTCTCCCCCACAAAGAAAGTTAGATAACCGTCTATTTTTATAATTTTATATATATTCGATAGATATCATATGTGTTTTTTCATAGAAATAATCCTGATTTTAGTAATGAATAGATATACAAAATCTAAAATTTTCGAGAACATGTTAGAAAAAAATACTTAGTACTTTCCATCCTATAAATATCTATATAGGATACCCCCTATTAGATATGCCTCTTTCCGATCCTCATTAGTCTAATGATTATATATTAAATAAATAAAGCATAGTCTAGTATGCTTATTTAGATTCCTGATGAAACATTGATCGATGAAACTCTTCTTCAACATTGTAGAAAATCAATCAATTTCCCTCATTACACACTCTTCAACATATGTTTCACAATTGGATGCAGATTATACATTATCCAATGATTCAGAATCCAATTGAAATTATAATCTACATGATAGAACTCTTTCAAATTTAACTCTTCTTCAACATGGTTAAAACATTTGTTACATTCTCCCGGAACTAATCCTTTAGTACTTCAGCTAATATTTCATTATGAAGAGTATTGTATAGTAAAATATATTTCATATTATCACACTATTTTTATGGGTGTGTGTCTAGATGTTTTGATGAGAACTCAAATTTATTTTCCCAGGTAATGTAACATTAAATTTTTTATTTTCCCACTCAATGGGATTTCAAATGAATGATTCTTAAAAATTAAAGAATATTGGTGATTTCAATAAAATTCATTGAACTTAAAAATCATCACTATATAATTAATGATGTAATATCATCTTATCATCTCCATTATTAAACACAGTGAATAATTCATGTATAATTATTTAGAAATACTCTATCTGGTGTACATCTCTCAGTTTCCTTCATTATGAAATTTTTGTCAGATGGTACACCTAAAACATTCTCTAACCAAAGAATTCAAAAAAATATCACCATTCAATATACCCTTATATTGTTAAATTTTTTTAAGAAACCTTTGTCTATTGATCTAATCATTTCACTATGTGATGAAATCTAAAATCTCAATCTAGTTGATATTCATATAACCATATTACTAGTTCTCTTTATATGAAACCAATGAATGATGATATTGTATATGATAATATATTGTATCTCATCAATATTTTAATCCATTCAATGAAACTTATTGTCACATCAAACTTGGTATGAACATATCTATAGGGAGAACCTTTACATTTATTGATCATGGAACATCCAAAATATTTGTCCATTATAACTTTTGAGTGTCCAGATGATAGATATTTTACTATAAAATATAATTTAAATATCCATCCATCCACAAAAATGGGTTTCATCTCACTAATAGCATAGAAAAGATATCTTACATCTTGAAAAATAGTACTCAATAATCCACCATATGATGTAGCTTTATAAAATTATTTCCACTGATCATAACTTCTCTGAATTCCCTCTCCAATCATTTTGCAAAAAATATTTATAACAAAATCATAGTAATAACGAAACATCACATAATAATCATCATAAAACTGCATCTTCCATTTTTTTACATATAATAAATATATATTGTGCTAATCACATTTGTGTATATCTATCCAATTACAATGTACTTATTTGTGAACATCAAATTCTAGCACTTTGTACTTTTCATATAAATTCACATGTGTGGAATTCTTACTTATTATTTATTTTCCTTCATTTGACCACATCAGTTTATAAAACATCATTTGGTATCCCCAATCTGTAACAATATTTTTTTAAACCTAGATCTTTCTCTTTCACTAATTTATGGATCTTGAAAATATCAATTATATTATGATATTTAGATAATTATAATGAATAATTTTAATTTTCTAGAAAAAAATCAAAATAATCATAAGTATTATTTAATAATATTATAGTGGAATTTTCATAAATCTATTTACTAAAACTTCTACATAATTTTTATCTATTTTTATCTATAAACACATATTGATATATAGACTAAAAATAAAACCAAACACACTCTGAAAAAAAATAGTTATAATTGGGAGTACTTAAACACTTATGTAAAAAATGATTTTATATATAAACCAATTTCTATACTCCATGGGTTATTGATGAAATACATTATTTTGATCTATAGAGAGAACATGAATTATTAAATATGAAGTATATAATGACTTTTTTTCTCACACATAGTTATTAAACCTTTTTAGATGAATATTTGATACATAACATAAACAAATATATAAGTAACAAAATAGTTCAATGTCATTGGACACAGGGAACATAATATTCTTAATTATTGAAAAATATTCAACGTCTCTAATGAATATCTTGTCATTTATTACTAATAACAATGATACTTTAGTAAAATCCATTCATCATTCCATTTGGAACGGATATATTATAAAGTGTGATCTCAAAATCTCTGTAAGGGTAAACAAGAGAGATACATGAGCATAACATTTTCATATGTGTATGAGAACATGATCATAACATTAAAAAACCATATAATTCTTACAAATAATAATAATATTGATTCACTGAATAAGTAGTGGATTTATATAATACGTGAATCCTAATGAAATAAAAGAACATGGACTATGAGACCATAACCATGGAATAAGACAAGAAATTATGGAATACAGATAATTATAGGATGTCATTTCTATTGTAGTCGATGATCATTTCCCAAACCATAGTAGTGGAATGGTTTCACTGCACATACCCTAATAATAGTCAATATTCATTTCCAAGTATATCATAGTAGAAATATTATATTATTGAACTGGGTTCACTCCATGTTTTAGTCATGCGTGTCTCATGAGATATAAATCTTTACACATTTCATTGGGGGGATATATAGGTCCCACATGTCACATAATTTAAATAATAAATATGTTATATATAAGATCATAAAAAATCATTAATATCATAACCCTTGAAATGTAATGGGAATAATAAATATTTTATTATAATAAAACATTTGGATGGGAAAAATATTTTTAAACATTTATTTATTTCATCATTTAAAAATTTATGGAGAAATTAGAAGATTTCAAAAGAGAATAAGAATAGTAAACCATTGGAAGATTAACAACAATAATAAAAATTATTTCAACCAAAAAATAAACTATTTATATAAATAATTATAATGATATCCACAAATGAGATCGATGGTGATGAAATATTTACATCAATAGTTGTTATTTTATATGGAAAATGAATTTGAAAGAAAAATCACATAGAATATATCTAGAAAAAAAACATTTTCAACGAAAATAAAATTTTAAACCAAATAAAATTTTGTAAATAATATTATTTGTAAATAAAAATTGAAACATATAATATTAGATTCAAATAAAATATATAAATTTTTTTTTGAGGAAAATACATATTACAATTTATGAACACTATTTCCGACATTTTAAAAATACTTATTAAATTGGAAATAATTTTATTAAAATTTTAAAATTCCCCAAATAAAAAAGGAATATTTTTTTATTATTATTTTAGTTTGATAAAATTTTAGGGAATCATGAATTATTTGAACGGTTGTGAAATAGATAAATACATAAATTTTTGTGCATGTTGAAAATAAATATTGTTTTTCACATTTATAATAAAAACCAAATGTTTCATGTTTTGAAAATGGAATTAAAATTCAATACTTTTTAAAAAATCCAAAATGGGTAAATATTCCTTTATTTAATAAATGAAAAAATGTTAATTTTTTTTTGAAAGAACATTATTAGACAAAAATTATTTGAATGGAAAGGGTTTTCAAATGAAAAAAATGATTTTTTTAGAAACAAATTATTTGTATACTCATGATTACATATAGAGTGCAATATTTTGGGATAAAATATTTTTAAATTAAATAACTAAAGGAGAGGAAAATTAATATTATTCGTCAGAAATATATTTTAAAATTTTTTCATTGGAATAACTATAATGAGCAATGCAGAAAAATGATGAGATTGTAACATGAAAACCATACCACTTGTTAACTCCCAGTCATAATCCCCAAGAAAAAATATCATTAAATGAAACATATAATATCATTATAATAAATAATTTTGTTATATTACATTAACATGGGTATATTTATAAACCTCATAAATGAATATAGGTGCATAACATAATTACATGTCTCAATAATGGAAAATTTCGAAAAAACACCCCTCGATGATTTGGTAACTTTTGAACCATAACCACCATGAAATAATGATATTAAAATGGATATTTAATACCAATAATTTTATTTAATATCATTATAAATAAAGTTTCCTATAATTATTTACACCATATATAAAAATAAGTGGTGAATATGGAATGTTCTACAAAGAAGTAAAATGTGAGATGAAAATCTCTTACCACTTAAGTAATATTTTGTATCATAAGAACAAATAAACATAAATGTACAAAAATTAATAATTATGAAAAAAATTGTATTAATGATATAATATTTCAATAATTAAGTATATATACCACACACATAAAAATGAGTCGGTCATTTTCATATGTCTCATAAGAAATATAAGATATACTAAAAAACCATTATCTTAAGACATAACTGCCATTGAATACAATAAAACCTCATGTATAATAAATATATGGATATTATAAATTTATTGAAAAAATATATGTATATATATCATACAATATATAATTTTTTATAAACATTTATTACACCTTTAATAATATTTCTATGTTACCGATACGTTTCAAGTAATAAATGCATTGATTTTTTGATCTGTTTTTATTTTTTTTTTGTTCCCCAGAATTGGATCATGACTTATTCATCACCGTAAATTTTTCTATGATATAAATTATTTAAATATTAATTATAAATTTATTTAAAATAATGTGTTTTATTTAGTGATGGAAAATGAAATACACAATATATTGTAATTGTAGGTCCTACGTACACATAAACGATGTTTTCAATTTAATGATGTATTAAAATAAAGGAATGTAAATGATATATTACCACCATATAATAATTTTAATTCAATACATATCACATGTAATAATTAAAACTACATCGAACCATTCTTTTTATATGTGTATATTACATTTATTTTTATGAATATTTCTTATATTACATAGACACATGCTCAAAGACCATGATAGATTTATGCCATTAGAAACATGGAATAGTGATATTATTTCATGGTAAAATACATTAAATTAATCTATTGAATATCATCCCATTTAGTAAACTTTTATAAAAAACATTCTTCATTACAGGGGGATTAAATTATATGAAATAGTGAGCTCAAATTCTTATAAAAGGTAAATAAAGTGATACGTATGTATACCATGAATATAATGGTATGAGAAAACCAACATATCATTTGAAAACCACAAATATCATATTATATATCACAATAATGAGTTATGGAATATTGATTTTTTTTTGTAAGATATTATTCAAAATGTAATCAAAGCACATGGGTTATTTAAGCTTAGGACGTGGAATTTATAAAATACACATTATCATAGAAAATCATTTCCATATTATTCAGGGATCAATAAGAAGACCATAATTGTGACATCCCAAGAAAATAAAGAACATTAAGATTTGATATTTATTAATATTTGTGAATTAAATATTAATTCTACTTTAAATGGGAAGCTATGTTCAACGGTGTACCTGATACACAACATTGGGTTTCTTTGAAATCTTACGTTTCACACTAATAATATATTATTATTCTTTTTAATGGTAGCTAACTCCTAGTCATTGTATTTTCGGGAATGAATAGAACTATCTACAATAGGATGATACAAGTTTTTTGAATATTTTTACATTTATCCAATAAATTTTAGAGGCTCAAAATAAGTAAATAATTCGATTTTAAGCATAAATACTCTAATATTCACTAAAAGGTCGATTTACCGACTTTTATTGGTGAACCCTCTTTAAATATAGTATTTGTATCTTTTACATATTTTATTTGAAAATGTAAAATTCATATTTATAATTGGGATACCAAAATTTATTTTGGCTGAAATTTTTGTATTTTTCTAATAAAGTTCATTTTTTAATGAATAGTGTAAAATAATGTATTTTAATTCAAAAGTTCTTTTTAAGATAATTTATATATGTTGTTATATTATGTTTTCAATTGTTTTTATAGTTTTATTATAATATGATTTTTCATTTAATATATTTTTATTCATTGTAAATAATTTCATTTTGAAAAGGGACATAAACATGTGTCAATATTTTAGTAGTTATTATTTCTTAAAAACACGCTATTTGTTTTAAAATCTTTAATTAATTTTAAATTAATTTCTTCCACTTCTATGTTCCAAATTTGAAAAAATGGATTTGATATTTAGAATCAGTAGGTTCTAATTGTGTAAATATGTAACTTTTATTTTCAGACATTTCAAATATTTACATCATTAAATATTTTATTTACCATGATTAAAAGTAAAAAATTATAAATAAGGGTACAATATAATATTTTAATAATATTAAATTATCCTAAAAGGTTTAATAATACTATTGGATAATACATAGCCGACCATGGGAATCGTTGGGTTGAATTTTGGACCATATGGAGCCACATGGGAGTAATAATGACTCTTTATATTAATTATTTCAAAGTAATGAAAAAAATGTCATAAACATTATCTTTTAGTAAGTACATATTTACAGGGTGTTATATAAGATATCTATTCAACTATAATTATTTTTGGAAAGATAAAAATAATTCCTACATCATGGGGTTTTTTATAATTTTTTTACATCAAATAAATTAAATTAGTTATGACACAATAATGATACAATAATTACCCCATTAATAAATGAATTAAATAAACAAGATTATAAATATTGAAAAAAATTCCAAAACTAGTCCAATTATTATTTTATTGTTTTATTTCGACCATGAGTCATATTAACTTTGATATTAATGAATAGTTGACTTTTGAAACCGAAAATGAGGTTATAATAAAATAATTGTTTCAAACATTCCTATAGAGCCCCTCCTCTCCCTTATAAAATTCCCTCACTTCTAACCCATTTCTCACTCTTCTCAATCCTTTTTCTCGTGTATCCTCTACTCAAATAATCTCCCAATATCCCTAGTTTAATCATAAAATCCTTAACATAGGTAGAAATTACTTCAGGAAACCCTTTTGGCTCAAACCAAAGGGAGTTACCAGATTTAACAGTAATGCCTTCTCTTAATATCTTTTGTTTTATATTATTTTTCCAAGTGTCTAAACTCTTTTTATTGATTTATTTTATAAAAAAACAGTATCCTCAATATACTGGGATGTTCTTATGAGAATAATTAGAACTACACTTACACACACCACAGTCTAACGGGTAAAGAACATATTGTTTCTGTGGATGACAAACTAACGCCTCAGGAAACGATGATTGTTCAATTAACTCCAACCACCTCTCATGGTGGACATTATGATGGAACTATATTTATATATGATATATATTATGATTATTTTTTCCTTATGCATCTGTATTTTTCATTTATAGTATACCTTCATGGTTTCCATAATGGGTTAGCGCGATAATTTTATTTTAGGAAGTGTGGACTACCACCTCTTTAAAGTGACATGACTCATTAATTCCTTATGTAGAATGTATAAAGGATTTGTTTTATGATATTATATAGATATTATACTATAATTATAACATACATTCATACCATTATGTTTTCATTCCATTAAATATTAAATAGAAATGAATTTAGCATTCATGTGTGCGTACAACTTACCGTCTCCATGAACAATGCATTTCATTTCTTTATCTCCAAATGTTATGTACTAAAATAAATACATGTATATACTAGATATATATGATATATATGATATCTATATCATTAATATAATTCTAGAGATAATGAAGTATTGACCAAATGGACAAATTGTAATTATAACAAGGTCATTTTATAACTCAAATTCTGAACATCGACAAAATATCCAATATGAACTGAAATAATTAACTAATAGTTATTTCAAGATAATAAGTGATATTATAGTAATAATAAAAATTAAAATGGTTATGAATCAAGTATAAATTAACTTATGTTTATTATTCATGACTTACAGGGAACATACGTGTCATGTTGGACATGAGGTAAGGGATTTCTTATCTCACATTTAATTCCGTGAGATTTCCATTGTCCCCCACATATATATTGAATGTGGTGTATTTTTTAAAGACATTTGATATATATTATCATTATTATATTTATATTAATCGTATTTTGTGATTAATATGGTTGTTATTAACTTTTCTCATACGACTCGATTGATTACAACGTGGTAAGGGTTTTTCATCTCACTTTTTTTCCTGTGAGATTTATGCTCTATTGGCCACTATATACTTCTATGTGGTGTATTTACTTACAATTATTGTAATATTTGGGAAATATACTTTAATTTATTGGTATTTAAATATTCATTGTGTGATATTTTTGTTTTGGGGTGCCTGTTACGTATGTTACCAAATCAGTAAGGGAACCTTTCACCCTCCTTTTTTTAAAATACCTATTTTTATGTCTTCTAATTTACATATTATTATATTGGTATATGTTCTTATATATCCCTATTGATGAAAATTTTATGTCCATGTGATGGTATATCCTTTTCTCTCTCATTAACATATTTTCTGAGTTTTAAAGTAACACCGTTAAGCTTTCGAATTTCAATAAGAAAACTTCTTAACCCAATTTCAAGTTTTGGGTTAAAGATCTAATTATTGATTATGTCATGCTATGAATATGTGTGAATAACCTCAGATTTCGTTACACTCAATATCCACTTATATGGTCTGTATTTAAATTTTTCACACATTATTATGTAATTGATTAATCTTTAATCTAAGGATACTTCCCTTATAAGGTATTTTGTCTCAATTTACATTTCCATTGAGACTTCATTATTGATATGCACCGATTAACTCTTATGTGGTGTATATAATGTCCTTTGGAATATTATATTATTAATACCATTATTCTAATGATATTATTAAGTTCTGATTAAATTTTATTCCCCATTTATTTTCATTCTAGTGTCACTCATTTTGATAAATCCCATTAACTAAAATATCTTTTTAATTGTTTTAATGGTTTATTCTTATAACTAATTCACATTAATCTCCATGATTTAAAAATGGTTTTAAGGATTTATTCATATGGACATGAATGTTTTGAAATTGAAATTTATTTCAAAATCTTCAATGTGGTATGGGACACTTTCAGTCAGAAATCTCTTTATTTAATATTTTAAATGGTTTTGAAAATGGTTTGATAATAGCTTTGATTTTGTCAATATTTATAATTGATATATTTTGATTAAAATGTGGAAATTTTATCTTTACACATTCCTTTATCGTGGAATAAATGATTATGTTTTATGAATCCATGTTATATGATCCATGTGTCACATTTATGCATGAAATGAAATGTTTAAGAAGGGTGCGCCCTGCTAGCACTCAAATGCATTGGTTAAAGTATAATATCATGATACATTATGTTCAATGGGTGTTTACTCCATCTAATACAAGTGAAAAAATGGTTTACTTGTGCTTCATGTGCAATGAGGGTTTACTCATGCTCTATATGTAATGATCCTTGGCTCATGCTAATTCCATGTTAAGAGTTGTTTTCACATTTCCATGTTATAATTATCATGCTTTAACATTCCTTTATGTTTATGCTTCCCTTGGGATCTATTGATATGCTTATTGTCTAACATGTATTGTATTTGTCGTGTTACTCCATGTTTATTCCGTTATTGGGCTTTATAGCTAACCCCTTTCTTATGCATGTCCTCAGAATATCCCATGCAATGCTAAGTACAAGGGAATGAAATGGTCATGTAATGGAATTTCTCAATAAGGATGTTTTATTTCATGTTTTATGATTTCATGTAATGATCCTAAGGCCCAAAGACACTAAAAATCTCAATATTCATTGTTGTATCAAGTGATTTTTATGTAATAAATTATGTTTAATTGTTTAATAAAAATACAAGGTCATTACAGTTGGTATCAGAGAGAGGTTTAGGTATTTTTGAGATTAGGATTAGAAAACCCTAGTAAAGCTTTATAGATAATACTATGTATAATAAAAATATCCTTATGTTTTGGTGGGTATTCTGTAGGTGGATTATCAAGAAAATACATCCCTTTCTCGACACGAGAAGAACTATCTTAATGTGTTGGGATGAAAATAAAAGGTATAAGAAATCCTTTATGGTGAAAACATGGTATGTTCATTTTTTGTTTTATAAAATGTACTACACATAGACCGCGTGACAACCCTTCGTGTCAGAAAAATATATGGGAATCGAACCCACAACCGAAGTATGATTCGATTTTATCACCCCCCACTAGCCAACTTCAAGTCCCAAGATTCAATGACTTATTCTTTTTAGTTTAATGATTTTATGCATCATGAATAAGTTTATTTTGGGAACTTATGTTTTATCAAATGGATATCCTTAGTTCTGAAAAATCATTTGGGGATAAAATGATAAAGGATATATTGGAAGTTGTTTTCTCTTTTGGAATACTATATGCCAAAGGAAAATATAATTCTATAGGATTTCAATTATAGAGGAATATTTGGATTTTTTAATAAAAATCCCTCTATTTATTGTGGACATATGGTGATTTTGGTTATTTCTAGAAAATGATTAACCGACAATAGAGAATATGTTATAAGGTTAATTACACTTTATTATGTGAATTTAAGAGTAGTCGCTGATATTTAGAGATAAATGTTAAGGTTTATTGTGGAAGACTATGTGATTAAATTATTTTGATTTTTGGGTTTCAATATTAGATTAGAGTATTGTGAAGAATTTAGAGGACGATTTTTTATTTAATGGTCTTTATGGAACTTTGGGTACTCTTTTAACTTTTGAGATTAATAGTAGTATTTATTTTTATAAAGGATTATCCTTTTTGGGGATTATATGATTTTTACTAACCATTTTGGTTTCAGTTGATGCATAAAGACACGGGAAATATATATAGTTATTCATTTGTGGATTATGTGATTCTCTAGAATATGATTTTTGTTCTTTTGATGTTACCAAGTCTTTTTGAATGCTCATTGTTTGGAGAGAAGATTATTTTTTGGTAGAAAATTATTGAAGGATGAAACTCTTCTGGGAGGTAACATTATTTCCTTCTGTTCATATAATATGTAGTAAATGAATTCCAAAAAATTATGAAAAGTAACGTAAAACAAAAATGTTGTTGGTTTACGTTTCCTACTGGAAAATCAAAGACCATTTAACACATCATGCGTTTGTGATTTTCTGGTGGTTAAATTAGCCCTAATCATGTTTTCTATCACTCTCCATCAGAACTTGACCATTTGTTCTCTCTTACATATCCATGTTATCCTACATGGAATCCTAGTATCATTTTACTTGGGTGACCTTTTTACTTCTCTTTCTTATTTATAATGTGATGGTTTTACTGGCACTTTTTCCAATGTGGTACTTTCAATGAAGTTTCTGAGACAAATTTTAAAATTGCGAGGACTGAATTTCCAAAATGGGGGAAGAATGCAACATCCCAAAAAATAAAGAATATTACATTTTCATATTTATTAATATATGTGAATTAAATATTAATTTTACTTTAAAGGGGACTCTATGTTCAATGGAGTACCTGATACGGAATAATGGTTTTCATTGAAATCTTACATTGCAGACTAATAATATAATATTAATATTTTAAGTGGTAGTTAATGCCTAGTCATTGTTTTGTAAGGAATGAATAAAACTAACAAAAATATGATGATACATTTTTGTTGAATATTTTTATATTTATCCAATTAAAGTTAAAGGATAAAAATAAGTAAAGAATTTGATTTTAAGCATAAATACTCTTATATTCACTAAAAGTTTGATTTAAAGCCTTTTAATGGAAAACCCTCTTTAATTCCAGTTTTTGTCACTTTTATATTTTTTATTTGAAAAAATAAAATTCTTCTTTAGAATCGGGACACCAAAATTTACTTTGGATGAAATTTTGGTATTTATCTAATAAAGTTCATTTTTAATGAATAGTTAAAAATACTATATTTTAATTCAAACGTTCCTTTTAATATAAATTATTTATATGGTTATATTATCTTATTAATTAGTTTTAAAGTGTAATTAGAATATATTATTACCATTTAATATAATTTTTGTCATTGGAAGTAATTTCATTTTAAAATTTGACATGAAGAGGTGTCAATATTTTAAAAGTTAATATTTCTTAAAAACAAGATATTTGTTTTAACAGCGGGAATTAATTTTAAATTAATTTCTTCCACTTCAATGTTTTGAATTTTAAAAATTGGATTCCATATTTTGAATATGTATTTCCAAATTGTGTTACTAGGTAATATTTAGTTTTAGACATTTTAAATATTTACTTCAGTAAATATTTTATTTACCATGATTAAAAGGTAAAAATAATAAATAAGGGTAAAATATAATATTATAATAATATTAAATTACCCTAACAAGATTCTTAATAATATTGGATAATACATATCCGACCACGGGAATGATTATTTTGAATTTGGGACCCCATGGAGCCACATGGGATTAATAATGACACTTTATATTAATTAATTTAAAGTAAAGACAAAAATGTAATAAACAATATCTTTCAGAAAGTAAATTTTTACATGGTGTTATATAAGATATCTATTTGACTATAAATATTATTTGGAAAGATAAAACTATTTCATATATCATGGTATTTTTATTATAATTTCTGGACATCAAATAACTTAAATTATTTATGACACAATTATGATACAATATTTACCTCATTAATAAATGATTTAAATTAACATGATTATAAATATTAAAAAATATCAAATAATCTCCGAATGTACCTATCTTCATCCTATAAGCCTTACCTTAGGAATAAAAGACTTCAAAAATCCCTTTTTGGTTAAAACCATAGGGAACATCCTGATTTAAAGGTACCGTTTTATCTTAAGTTCTTATGTTTTATTTTATTTTCAAACCCCATAAACTCTTTTTAATGCTTTATTTTATAACAAACCCAGAATCCTCAATATACTAGGATGTTTTTATGAGAAGTATTCGAACTACCCTTACACACAACTCCATCTAATGGGTAAAGAACATAATGTTTCTGTGGATGTAAAAAAACGTCTCACAAAACGATGATTGTTAAATAAACTCCTACCACCTCTTATGGTGGCCATTATGATGGAACTGTATTTATATATGATATATATTATGGTTATGTTTTCTTTATTCTTATGTATTTTTCATTTATATTATACCTTTACGGTTTCCATAATGGGTTAACGCGATAATATCATTTTAGGAAATGCGGACTACCACCCCCCCAAAGTGATAAGAATCGTTAATGCCTTATGTGGGATGTATAAAAGATGTATTTAATGATATTATATATGATATTTTACATTAATTATAATATAACTATGTACCATTAAGTTTTTATTACATTCAATATTAAATAGATATGAATATAGAGTTCAAGTGTACGTACGGCTTACCATCTCCATGAACGATGCATTTCATTTATTATCTAAAAATGTTATTTACTAAATTAAATACCTGTATTTACTGGATATATATGATATATATGATATCTACATCATTAATATCATTTTTGAGATACTAGAATATGGACCTCATGGAAAAATTGTAATTATAACAAGGTCATTTTTTAACTCAAATTCTTAACATCGACAAAGTGACCTATATGAACTCAAATATTTAACTAACTATTTTTGCAATTTAATAAGTGATATAAAAGTAATAATAAAAATTAAAAAGGTTATTAATCAAGTAGAAATTAACTTATTTTTATTATTCATGAATAACAAGGAACATACGAGTCATGTAGGACATAAGGTAAGGGATTTTTTATCTCGATTATAATTCCGTGAGATTTGCATTGTTCACCACTTATATGTTGCATATGGTGAATTTTGTACTTCCAATTGATATATATTATCATTATTATATTTATATTCATGGTATTATTTGATTCATTTGGTGGTTATTAATGTTTCTCATATGACTCGATTGATTACAATGTGGTAAGGGTTTTTCATCTCACTTTTTATTCCCGTGAGATTCATGCTATATTAGCCACTATTTCCTTTTGTGTGGTGAATGTACTTCCCATTATTGTATTCTTTGTGTAACATACTTTAATTTATGAGTATTTAAATATTAATTTTGCGATCTTTCTTACATGGGGTGCAGGTTTTGTAAGTTACCAAATCGGTAAGGAAACTTTTCACCCTCCTATTTTTAAGAGACTTTTTTTGTTATGTATTTTAATTTACATATTATTATGTTGGGATATGTGTTTATATATCCTTATTGATGTAAATTTTATTTCCATGTGATGGGATATCCTTTTCTCTCTCATCAACTTAATTTAGGAATTTTAATGTGATGTCATTAGGCTGTCGAATTTCTCTAAGAAAACATCTTAACCCAATTTCAATTTTTTGGTTAAACATATACTTCTTGATTATGTCATGCTATGAATATTTATGAATAACCTCTGATTGTTTTACAGTTGATATCCACTTATATTGGGTGTATTTATATTTGCCACAAATAATTATGTAATTTATTTATCCTTAATCTAAGGATATCGTCTCTATAAGGGATTTCATCTCAATTTACATTTCCATTGAGACTTCATTGTTGATATGCACCAATTCAATCTTTTGTGGTGTATATACTGTCCTATGGAATACTATATCATGAATAACATTATTCTCATGATATTATTATGTTCTGATTAAATTTTATTCTTTAATTAATTTTATTCTAGGGTCTCTCATTTTGTTAAAAACTCTATAACTAAAATATCGTTTTAAATGTTATAATGGTTTATTCTTCTAACTATTTCACATTAATTTCCATGTTTAAAAATGGTTTTAAAGATTTATTCATATGGACATAAATGTTTTTAAATTTTAATTTCTTTCAAAATCTTCAATGTGGTATATAACACTTTGATTTAGGAATCACTTTCTTTAATATTTTAAATGGTTTTGAAAATCGTTTCATAAAATCATTGATTTTGTCAATATTTTGAAATGATATTTTGTGATATAAATGTTGAAATGTTATATTTCAACATTCCTTTATCATGGAATAAATGATTATGTTTTATGAATCAATGTTATATGATCCATGTGGCACACTTATACATGAAATGAAATGTTTAAGAAGGGTGCACCCTGATAGCACTCCAATGTATTGGGTAAAGTACAGTATCCTGATATGTTATGTGAAATTGGTGTTTACTCAGGCTAATACAAGTGCAATGAGGGTTTACTCTTGATTCATGTGAAATGAGGTTTTACTCATGATCTATGTGCAATGATCCTTGTCTCATGCTAATTCCATGGAATGATTTGTTGCCACATTTCTATCTTATGATTATCATGCTTTATCGTGCCTTTAAGTTTATGCATCCCTTATGCTCTATTGAAATTCCTATTGTCTGACATGTATTGTATTCATCATGTTATTCAATTTTTATTCCATTAATGGGCTTTATAGCGCACCCCTTTTCTTATGTATGTCATCAGGTTATCCCATGAAATGCTACGTATGAGGGAATGTAGTGGTCGTGTAAAAGATGTTTTCAGTAAAGATGTTATATTTTATGTTTTAAGTTGTTATATAATGATCCTAAGCCCCAAAGTCACTAACACTCTTGATATTCTTTATTGTATCAATTGATTTTTATGTAATAAATTATTTTTAATTGTTTAATAAAAGAATAGGGTCGTTACAATCATAGCATTACATGTTATTTACTAAATTAGGATTAATCCCCATTCTAGGCGTGGATTACTAAACTGGATTCACATCCCATTCCAATTATATATTTCTGAATTGTGTTCACATTCTATTGATGTATTATCTATCTCATGATATATAAATTGTTACCCAATGATTATTAGGGAGATATAGGCCCCACACATCACATAATGAAATAAAATTAATTTCTTCCACAAGTTCATTAACATTCATTATATCGTAACCATGAAATAGAATGGATTCAATTTAAACTTCATCATATCATAACTTGTGTTAATGAGATGGGTTTTTTAATACATTCATAATATAATAATTCATGAAATGAAGATGGTTTTTACATGTTTTATAATGTTATTACCAGGACATGGGAAATTGTTTTGATAAACATCATTCTATAAAAAATACATTAATCAAAATAACATTTCTAGTATTTTTAGATAGTATACCAAATAAAGAATATGTAGCACGAAATGATGTCATCATATATGGAAAATAATTTTGAATGATCTAGGAAATGAAATCTTGTGGAAAATACCCATTCTTCATAGAAATACTCTTTTTCAATTAAAACCCATTTCATAATCAGTTTTCTTTAAAAATTTCTTAGAATACATATAAAGAATTTTTCAATGCAATGATTGGTCATGTCATGGGTAAATTTTTTCATGTTTTAAACATTAAAATGAATGTTATTTTTAAATTTTCTATAAAATCCAAACATGAATTATTTTAGAGAATAAAATCATGAGTTCATTTAAAAAAATTATAAAATATAAATTGGATAATTTTTTATAAAAATATCATTATTTATTTTTGAATTTTTTTAATAAAAACATGGTTTTGATTGGAAAAATAATTTCAAGTAATGAGTGAAATAATTTAATTTTTGCATAAATATTTTAATAATTATATTATATACCAAAGAGTTGAGGAATGGTACCATTACTCGAATATATCATTACTCGCTATAGGATAAATAAATTATTGATAATTATTGAGAGGTAGAACATGATATTTCAATTTTGGGTACTTATTAAAAACTAATAGATAATGAATAATTTTAGGTTCTTTAATCACTAATGGATTATAGGATACCTAAATATAATGATAAGGAATTCTATATATGATTAGTTATCATTAATACAAAATTATTGGAATAGGTTATCCAATATAATGAATTCATTCACATAGGGATGTAATGAATTAATTTTTAACACCTCATTTGGAGATCAACTAATCAATTCCCTAAATTGTATACATTATGATCCTTATAAAATAATGGAGTAAGAAAATATAGAAATAACTTCACTAAATATCCAAAATGATATTATAATTAATCCCTATTTACAATAACATGGGTCTTTATTTTAACATACTTAACATGTAAATATATTCATCATTTATTCAATTGAAACATAGTAATAACCTGAATTTCCATAAAACATAATTGAAAACATTTAAGATTAATTATTTCATAAGTAAAAAATATATTATTAGATGTATTTCATAAATCAAAAATATGATGTAAAATACATCCATTATAGTATTAATTACATTGGAAACAAAAAAGTAATATATTCTAATGTAACAAGTTCTATATAGTTTAGATTAATCTTTTCTAATATATATATTTATTGAAACTAAACAACTTTTTCAAAAAAAATAGGAATATATTATGGTTTACCATCCCATAGTTATTATTTTTACCTAAAATATAACTATTAAAAAAATATAAATTTATCATTCATATTACCATTCAACTTATTATTATAAAAATATAAAGAAAAAACATATAAAGATTAATCCTTATATATATTCCATTATTTGTATATAAAACTCATTTAATCCTAATACCTTAATAATTCATTAATTACTAGTCATTCTTATAGATTAACTAATCATTAAAATATTATTCTTTAACACTTACCTAATTTCACATGTCATATACATTCGCTTCATCAATAGCAATAAAATCATGAATCATACATCGTTTCTGATTATCTCAACACGATTTCAATTTAAGACATGAATTTTCAATATTCCCATTCATTCCACATTTAATGAATTTAAAAGATGATGACATCTTATAGAGGATATTATTTATATTCATTACATTAACTAATCAAAAAAATTTCCTTTTTCTATTAAATTTTTTGGGTTCTTCTATTCCATATTCCAATCAAATAAATGGTCTTCTAATAAATTCACTTTCATTTTTCTTCCAAAATTTTATTCAAATTGAAAAGATAATAAGTATTCCTAAATGGTCTCCACATCCCAAAATATTAGAAAACTATTTTCTTCTATTAGTTAGAGAGTCTATGGGATTGTTACAGTATACCTTGTTAATCTTTTTTTTATGAAAACTGATTTGGCATAATAACAATGTCCATCACTATAATAGTTTCCCAATTTTACTTCTCATTAAAAAATTTCTTTGACATTAAATTTTATTCTAGTTTTTATATTTCCTATCATTGAATAAAAAATTAAATAATTTTGTGAGAAATACATACCAAATCATAAAACCACATAATCACTTATATTATATATAATTCATGGTTTTTTAAAACAAATATATAACTAATTAGGAATAATCTAGCTCATACATTATTATAATATTTTTAAATCATTCATAATGGTTCATAATGATTTTGTTTATTTAAAATAAATATCCCCTAGGAGTTTCAAACCATTTTTCAAGTAATTTCTGTTGTCATGCACCTATTTCTGATTGAGTTTTTCTTAATACATTGTTTTAGGATTGTTACTATTACAACTGTTATCTTATTACTTAATATTTTGTTATTTATTACCTATATTTAGAAATTAAAATAACTAAAAGTTAATGTATTATAGATTCTCTTGAATTAGTTATATTACATTGCAAAATAAAAAGGGAATTCATCATATTTATTGTAAACTTCACTAACATTCTCATATTATTCCTTCATATATAAAACTAAATGGGATAATGTAATGGCCCAGACCTCTTTGGTCCATTAGTTTGTGAAATGTTGGTGTTGGAGGTGTTCTGGGAGGTCAAGGGGACTTATTCCCAACACTTTGCCAATTTTCCAGTTCTGTGAACAGTGCTTCCAGTTTTATGAACAGTAACAGATCGGTCTCACCGATCGGTCTGACAGATCGGTCTCACAGATCAGTTTCACAGATCGGTGTGACAGATCGGTTTCACAGATCGGTCTGACAGATCGGTTTCACGGATCGGTCTGACAGATCGGTTTCACCGATCGGTCTGACAGATCGGTCTCACAATTCAGTTTCACAGATCGGTGTGACAGATCGGTTTCACAGATCGGTCTGACATATCAGTTTCACGGATCGGTGTGACATATCGGTTTCACGGATCGGTCTGACAGATCGGTTTCATGGATCGGTCTGACAGATCGGTTTCACAGATCGGTTTCACAGATCGGTTTCACAGATCGGTTTCACAGATCGGTGTGACAGATCGGTTTCACAGATCGATTTCACAGATCAGTGTGACAGATCAGTTTCACAGATCGGTTTCACAGATCGGTTTCACAGATCGGTTTCACAGATCGGTGTGACAGATCGGTTTCACAGATTGGTTTCACAGATCGGTGTGACGGATCTGTTTCACAGATCGGTTTCACAGATCGGTTTCAGAGATCGGTGTGACAGATCAGTTTCACAGATCAGTTTCACAGATCGGTGTGACAGATCAGTTTCACAGATCAGTTTCACAGATCGATTTCACAGATTGGTATCATATACAGTAACGGTGGGTGAACAGTGTTTCCAGACTCCTACAGTTTTGCCCTTTTTACGTTTCCTTTAACGTAAATTATATTTAAAGCCTTATTTTAAGGGCTCTTAAGGTCGATTCAAATGCCATAAATCCTATATTAATTATTCCTAAGGCTTGTAATGTTTTACTTGGTCAAACCGTGTGGGTTAATACGATCTATTTTTAATGGAGAATTAACCGGATCTTAAACCATCATCTCGTTAAATCTTAAAAAGGGATGAGATATCATTCTTCCTTGTTCTTTCCCTTTGTTCTCAACTAAGAGGTGCTAGAACCTTTCAATCCTTTCCGTAGGAGTTGCACAATCAATCATTACTCCTAGGATTGGCTCTGCTCTGTTTTTGATGCAACCAAGTTGTGTCGATCATTCTTCCACATAAGTTGTCGCGAGAGAAGGATTGTGGCTCGTTGTGTGGATAAAGGATGTCAAGAACTCTTCGAGGTAGGGGATTCATGGCTTCTCTAATTTTGTATGTGCAATCGTAGAATTAGCATGATTTATTCCATTGGATCACAATGAAATTGACCTAATTAAATACTTGAACCGGATTAAAAGAATTGGTTGATCGCATGTTGTTGCTTTATACCGTGATAACGGTTTGCCTCATGTTTTCCAAGATATAGTGATATCTATGTTTTCTTTGATTTGTTGTTCATTCATCATTGAAATTGATAATGAACGTAATGCTAGAATTAATTGTTAATTAATTGGAAAGATAAAGAGGCCTGTAAATTAATCTTGTTTTTCCGTTGTTTTAGTTGTTTTAATTTGAGGATAATCAAATTATGGAAGAAAGCATGGTTGTTTAATTGTGGTATCTTACTGTTTAGGTATCTGTGATTGGAACCTACGAATAACAAATCTGTTAATTCAATATGGATTAGAGAACAGTTTGTGTGAGAATTTCTAAAAGGGTTTTGAGTTACCCTCTTGTTTTGTTAATGGGTCAAGAACCCATGATGTGATGTTTTTTTTTCCTGCTGCGTGTGCTGTGATGTGAGCCTGGATGGTTTTTGTGATATGTGGAGGCATGGAGGCCTTGTGGTTGTGGCAGCGGATGACGCCTAGTGTGGAGGGATGCATCAGTTTATGCATATGAGTGTCGGGGAGGACACCAGGGGTGATGGAATGGGTTGGATGTGGTTGCTAGTTGCTTGCGGTTTTCTTGAATGTTAATCTTCTTTGCTTTTCCCCACTTCTCAAGTCAGCTGGTCTTGCTACCATTCTTCTGAAGGAGGCGAAAACACGCGGGGTATTCCATGTGCTTTCTGTGTTTAGCCTCTCGAGGGAGAATGGGTATATGCTCTTTCTATTGGCGGAAAAGACTCGACAGGTAGTATATCTACTCACCGTGTTGAGCCTCCTTTGTGTTTAGAAGCATAGGATGTTTTTCTAGAATTCCTGGGAATGTGGAAAAGTAATTCTGTAATGAATGTTTGATTAAATGGTGAAAATCCACGGGGATGGAGATGCTGGAATTTAAAGGTGATGTGAATCTTAAAAAGGAGCAGTTGTTTTTGAAAATGATGCCAATTCAGTTTAATGTGGAATTGTTCATTCTTAATTAATGTTTAAAGAATTAATTAATGTACAGTGGAACTAATAAATGATAATGGAGTAATCTAATAAAGCTCTTCAATTGGTTGTGTGCTTATAGGATACCTAGTCTTTGAAGTAGCAGCCTGGAGTCTGAGAGACGTTAGCTGCAGTTGTATATAAGACTAAGTAATGCCCATAGTGTGGATGTGAGATATATATATATATTCTGTACTTTTTGTGTTTCTATACGCTACTCCACCCTGTCGGTAAGGGCAACTGACACCCCAGGGATTCTGAGCCCTGGGGGGGTGTTTTCCCCAACATTCTGATGGGAGGTTGAATGGCTGACTACCCCCTTTGACCCCGCTCTCTTCTCTTGGTAGATCTTTGTGCTGGTAGGAACAGTGGTTAGTTTTACCCATATATGTGTGTAGAGGGTTGTGATGGCTTGTGGTTATTTCCCACACATATATTCTGGATATAGTATCCTATGGACTACTATAGGTGTAACGTGTATAGGCTATAATGCCTTGAGGATCCTTACTCGAAGTATGGGCCGTAATGGCTTGAGGTATTATACCCGATGTATGATACACGTTATACGAGCTGTGGTGGCTCCCTGAAACTACCTGGTTACTTTGGTTGTGAGGACGGTGTGGTGCTTTGCCCAGGTGTCTGCGGGCAAGCCTTTGTGGTGCACGAGGTGCAGATTGTGGAGCTTAGCCCAGGTGTCTACGGGCAAGCCTTTGGAGAGAGATGCACAGGACGTATGTCGTTGGGGCAAAGTGGAAAACCAGTGGGGAAGTAGTAGCAGGGTACCCTTGATATTCTTTACTATATTCCATATTCTTGTGTGCGTTACTTGGTGAGAGTAGCCATGGTGAGGTTGGGAACTTAGTATACCTGTTTAGATAACGAGTTAGTTTCACTTGTTATTCACTGGGCTTTAGCATGCTTTCATTACTTTTGCACGAGAGGCTTGGGGATGATCCTACTGAGTATACTGTTATACTCACCCAATGTATATATAAACTATTTTTGCTGGTCACTTGGAGAAGGTTGGAGATCATGCTGGTTACTACTAGCTTGCGGTTGGAGGAGGAGATGTTCGGGCTTGTGGTTGCTGTCGTTTTACTTTCTTTTGGGTACTTTTAGTTTTCCCTTTCAGTTGTAGTACTTTTGCATGAAATTTCATATATGTACTTGGGTTTCTTTTTTTTTTTAGTTATGAGTTGGAGTTGGTTGGAGTCTATTCTATCTCTCTCTTCTGCATGTGTTCTCTTAGAGGGTAATGCCTCCCATTTGTGTGTGTATTATACCCTCGGTGCTAGTCGCCAACCCGGGGCCTACTGGAGGCGGGACTCGGGGGTCATTATCTCCCTTCTCACATTGCCGGCCCAGGAGGGGTACACTTTGTGGGGAGGGGGTCGTGACAGAGTGGTATCAGAGCTCTGGTTGAGGGATAGGATGGAGTTTGGAGTTAGGCACAGGTGAGGATGCATGGGATGGTAGGGCAACGGTGTTATTCTTGTTTAGAAAGTAGGGTAAACACTGGAGACCGGCGGAGACATAGGCGTTTAGGGCCCCCTATGATCTGTTGCACGTACCTTTAAGTTTACGATGGCTACTAAACAAAGTGATACTGGTTTCAGGGTAGAGACCTAGGAAAGGATCATGCATCATTATTCTTTGCGCCTGTTTTTGAATGGGTAGACCTTGGGATAAGTGACCTAAAATTAATAAAACAAAATAATCAATTAATTAATGTTGAGTATTCCATATTCCAGGCTTAGGAGCTCTAACGGTTGTTATTTTACAGGTATGGATCCAGGTCGACGTCCTCGTCAGGTTTGCGTAGAAGATGCCCAGCAGGCTGTTCCAGCAGATCGCCGCCGGGTAGAGGTTGACGACGATGACACTTGGAGGATGACACTCCGAGAGTTCCAGCGCCAGAGTCTACAGATGTACGAGTGATCCATTTCAGATGCAGTCACAGAAGGCTGGTTAGAGGAGGTTGAGATCGGCTTCAGCTCGATTCGTGCTCGGAAGGAACACTGGGTGTCCTTGGTTGTGACGATGCTGCGTGGAGCAGCGAGGCAATGGTGGTTCATGTTCCTCGGTGATCATGAGGAGTCAGCAATCTCATGGGAGGAGTTTCGAGATAGGTTTAAAGTCGAGTTTCTTTCGTCGACTGCAAAGGCGTCCAGTCGCCAGGAGCTTCTTACCCTTCGACAGGGGAGCTCCAGTGTTCGGGAGATTGGAATCCGTTTCAGGAACCTTCTACGATATGCTTCAGACATGTTACCAGATGATGAGGCCAGGGCGAGGCATTTCGAGGAGGCTTTGCATCCAGAGATCTAGCGCCAAGTCACCCCATTTAAGCTGAAGACATATCTAGAGGTTCTGGCGAGGGCAGAGGTTGTTGAGAGGACTTTGGTTAGGACCGGATCATCACGAGAGGGGAATCGTCATGATTCCTCACGAAGCAGAGCTGTGGTCCGGGGTTCCCGGTTTTCAGGGCAGAAGAGTTTCCGTTCACCTGGGGGTAGGTCCCATCCCTTTCCATCTCGTTTCTCCGGAGGTAGCAACTCTCAGACCTATGCCAAGGGATCAGGAGCTTGCTTTTCTTGTAGTGGACGTGGTCATCAGCAACGGGAGTGTCCAACTTTTCAGAGCAGTCATCGTGCACCAGGCGCTCCACTCCAGGTTCCTCCATTGAGGCAGTTCCAGCCGAGGCAGCAGCAGGAGGTTGCACCATCTTTAGATCACCCGAGGGTGGATGGAGCAGGAAGAGGACAACCCCATGACGCTCCCCATCCTTAGAGAGCAGAGCGTGGCCGTGGTGGTGGTCATCATCAGGGTCAGAGAGGCCGCGGAGGTGGTCGTGGTCAGCTTCATGCTCTAGCGTTGCCAGCCCCAGGCGAGCCAGATGTCGTTCGAGGTACCCTTGGCTTGTTTTCTACCTTGGTGTATGCCTTGTTTGATTCAGGAGAAACACACTCCTTCATATCACCTACCCTTGTCCATGCTTTGGGACTTGGGGTAGAGAGGCTTCCAGTGCCCTTGGCGTTGACTACGCCAGTTGGAGGTCGAGCTGACTTGTTTGAAATATGTAGAGACTGTGAGCTAGTGTTGGGGAAACACCGCTCTTGGGGAGATTTCCTATGTTTGAGAATACAACCATATGATGTCATTCTGGGCATGGATTGGTTGTATTCGGTGCAGGCTGTTGTGGATTGCTACAGGAAGAAGGTCGTTTTCTTTGATGAAGATGGAGAGAATGTGGTGTTTGTTGGTGAGAGAGATCCTCGGATGAGTTATAGACGAGTTCCATCCTTATCATCTATGATGGCTGGGATGACGCTGAGTTCATCAGAGGTTCAACAGCTGGCGTTTCCTAGGGTCGTAGAGGAGTACCCTGATGTATTTCCAGAAGAGGTTGTATCCTTACCCCCTCGACGAGAGATCGAGTTTGGGATCAAGCTACAGCCAGGAGCGTCTCCTATATCTATGTCTCTGTATAGGATGTCCCCTTCTGAGTTACGAGAGCTACGTATTCAGCTCGATGGTCTGTTGCAGTGTGGTTTTGTTCGGCCAAGTGTGTCACCTTGGGGTGCACCAGTTTTGTTTGTGAAAAATACTGATGGCAGTTTGCGGTTGTGCGTCGATTATCGTCGGTTAAACAAAGTGACAATAAAGAACCGCTATCCTCTCCCGCGGATTGATGACCTATTCGATCAACTGAAGGGTGAAAGTTGGTTTTCAAATATAGACTTGCGGTCAGGATATCATCAAATGCGTGTAAAGGATGAGGATATCCCGAAGACTGCTTTCCGCTGTCGTCATGGGCATTATGAGTTTCTTGTAATGCCATTCGGCATGACAAATGCTCCAGCTATTTTCATGGGGTTGATGAATGCTGTGTTCGGTGAATTCTTGGACAAGTTTGTTGTGGTTTTCATCGACGACATCCGTGTGTACTCCACATCTGAAGAAGAGCATGCAGAGCATCTACGAGTTGTTTTGGGAGTTCTTCGCCAACATCAGTTGTTTGGGAAGTTGTCCAAGTGTGAGTTTTGGGCTCGAGAAGTTTGTTTCTTAGGGAATGTTGTGTCCCAACAGGGAGTAGCTATGGATCCTTCGAAGATAGAAGCAGTGGTGTCATGGGTAGCCCCCAAGACCGTGTCAGAGTTGCGAAGTTTCCTTGGTCTCGTAGGCTATTATAGGAGGTTTGTAGGAAATTTCTCCCGAGTTGCGACTCCTTGACAGCTTTGACCAAGAAGGATCAAGCGTTCATATGGACTGATCAGTGTCAGGCAGCTTTCGAATATCTAAAGGAGAAGTTGGTAAGTGCTCCAGTCCTTTGTCTTCTAGCGGAGGGAGTACAGTTTGATGTTTTCTGTGATGCTTCACATCTAGGGCTAGGTTGTGTTCTCATGCAGCAGAGGTCAGTTGTTTCTTATGGGTCTCGGCAGTTGCGTCCCCATGAACGCAACTATGCCACCCATGATCTTGAGTTGGCATCCGTGGTGTTTGCGCTGAAGTTGTGGAGACATTACCTCATTGGCGAGCGCATTGTGGTTTTCACCGATCATAAGAGTTTGAGGTATGTTTTCTCCCAACGTGACTTGAACTTGAGGCAGCGTCGGTGGATGGAGTTCTTGCAGGAATATGACTTCGAAATATCGTATACACCTGGGAAGGGAAATGTTGTTGCTGATTCACTGATCCGAAAGTCACGTAATGATGTTGTGCGTGAATCTGGTGATTCCTGGAGAGTGATGGAAGAGCTATCAGCTTTGCATCTTGATATGGGAGAAGTTGGGGGTAGAGGTTGTCTTTTCCAGATGACGGTGCAGTCATCCCTGATGCAGAAGGTGGAAGAGTCTCAGTTGGGTGATCTAGAGGTGGAAGTTTGGAGAGACAGAGTTGTATGTGGTGAGGCCCATGATGGTTGGTCAGAGGATGAACAACACCGAGTGTTGTATCATGGCAGGCTTTTTGTTCCCTTGGCGATGCGCGAGACGGTTCTCCGAGAGTTCCATAGTTGACCCTTGGAGGTACATCCTGGTGTGACGAAGATGTACCGATCTTTGAGGAGTCAGTTTTGGTGGCCTGGGCTGAAGCGTACAGTTGCAGAATTTGGGTCTCGATGTTTAGTCTTCCAGAAGGTGAAGGTCGAACACCGTGTTCCTGGTGGTCTTCTCCAGCACTTAGAGATTCCTTAGTGGAAGTGGGAGTACATCTCAATGGACTTTGTTACAGGTTTACCTCAAGCTCCGGGAGGACATGATGCTATATGGGTGGTAGTGGATCGTTTAAGTAAATCGGCCCACTTCATAGCAATCAAGGAGTCGAGCTCAGTGGAGGTTTTGTCGAGGCAGTATCTGGAGAAGGTGGTGAGGCTTCACGGAGTTCCTAAGACGATCATTTCTGATCGAGATCCTCGTTTTACCTCTAGGGTGTGGAGAGGTCTCCAGCATGATTTTGGCTCTCAACTGTTCCTTAGCACTGCTTTTCATCCTCAAACGGATGGTTAGACAGAGTGAACCATCCAGACTCTTGAAGACATGTTGCGCTCTTGTGTCCTTGATTTTGGAGGTTCATGGACGAAGCACTTACCCTTGGTAGAGTTTTCGTACAATAATAGTTTTCACTCGACCATCGGTATGGCGCCTTTTGAAGATTTGTATGGCTGGCCATGTCATTCTCCGTTGTGATGGACTCGGGTCGGAGAGTCCGCAATTCTCAGACCAGAACTAGTGCAGAATACAACAGAGATGGTTCAGGTGATTCGTGAGAGGATGAAGACAGCACAAGATCATCATAAATCTTATGCTGATCAAAGAAGGAGACCCTTAGAGTTTAATGTTGGGGATCATGTGTTTCTAAAGGTGACTCCCCGTCGTGGGCAGCGAAGTTTTGGTCGCGGAAGTAAGATTTCTCCCCGTTTTGTTGGGCCTTTCGAGGTGTTATCTCATGTTGGAGGTGTGGCGTATCGAGTAGCACTTCCCCCTAAGATGAGTCGGATACATGATGTTTTCCATGTATCGCAGCTCCATCGTTACCTTCATGATGAATCTCATGTTATCGATTGGGGAGAGATCGATATTGATGATGATGAAACCTTCGAGGAGCGACCTATGGAGATCCAAGATCGTAAGGAGAAGGTGTTGCGTGGTCGTTCTGTCCCCTTAGTTCGTGTCTTGTGGCGACACGGTGCCATAGAGGAGAGTACCTGGGAGTGTGAGTCACAGATACGTGCTCAGTACCCAGAGTTGTTTAATGTTTAACTCCTTTCATTTAATGATGTTTTCTTTGTGGTTGGACCTTTCATGTTTTATTTATGTACCTTTGATGTGATGTCATGTTTGAATTGTTTGGTTATGAATTGTTTTTTTCCATACTCTCAGATATCGTAGTTTTGTTCCAGCTTTTGAACAACTCATTGTGGTTTTCCCCTGAGAGGTATCTTATGGGGTGGTTGTTCGGACCCCTCTTTTCTTCTGGGTTGGTTTTTAATTCTCGAGGACGAGAATGTTTTTAGAGTTATCTAATGTAATGGCCCAGACCTCTCTGGTCCATTACTTTGTGAAATGTTGGTGTTGGAGGTGTTCTGGGAGGTCACGGGGACTTATCCCCAACACTTTTCCAATTTTCTAGTTCTGTGAAAAGTGTTTCCAGTTTTATGAACAGTAACAGATCGGTCTCACCGATCGGTCTGACAGATCGGTTACACAGATCAGTTTCACAGATCGGTGTGATAGATCGGTTTCACAGATCGGTCTGACAGATCGGTTTCACGGATCGGTCTGACAGATCGGTTTCACGGATCGGTCTGGCAGATCGGTCTCACAGATCAGTTTCACAGATCGGTGTGACAGATCGGTTTCACAGATCGGTCTGACAGATCGGTTTCACGGATCGGTCTGACAGATCGGTTTCATGGATCGGTCTGACAGATCGGTTTCACAGATCGGTTTCACAGATCGGTTTCACAGATCGATGTGACAGATCAGTTTCACAGATCGGTTTCACGGATCTGTTTCACAGATCGGTTTCACAGATCGGTTTCACAGATCGGTGTGACAGATCAGTTTCACAGATCGGTTTCACAGATCGGTGTGATAGATCAATTTCACAGATCGGTTTCACATATCGGTTTCACAGATCGGTTTCACAGATCGGTTTCACAGATCGGTGTGACAGATCAGTTTCACAGATCGGTTTCACAGATCGGTGTGACAGATCGGCTTCACAGATCGGTGTGACAGATCAGTTTCACAGATCAGTTTCACAGATCGGTTTCACAGATCGGTTTCATGTACAGTAACAGTGGGTGAACAGTGTTTTCAGACTCCTATAGTTTTTCCCTTTTTACGTTTCCTTAAATGTAAAATACATTTAAAGCCTTATTTTAAGGGCTCTTAAGGTCGATTCAAATGCCATAAATCCTATATTAATTATTCCTAAGGCTTGGAATGTTTTACTTGGTCAAACCGCGTAAGTTAATGCGATCCGTTTTTAATGGAGAATTAACCGGATCTTAAACCGTCAACTCGTTAAATCTTAAAAAGGGATGAGATATCATTCTCCCTTTTTCTTTCCCTTTGTTCTCAACTAAGAGGTGCTAGAACCTTTCAATCCTTTCCGGAGGAGTTGCACAATCAATCTTTACTCCTAGGATTGGTTCTTCTCTATTTTTGATGCAACCAAGCTGTGTCGATCATTCTTCCACATAAGTTGTCGCGAGAGAAGGATTGTGGCCCGCTGTGTGGATAAAGGACGTCAAGAACTCTTCGAGGTAGGGGATTCATGGCTTCTCTAATTGTGTATGTGCAATCGTTGAATTAGCATGATTTATTCCTTTAGATCCCAATGAAATTGACCTAATTAAATACTTGAACCGGATTAAATGAATTGGTTGATCGCATGTTGTTGCTTTATACCGTGATAACGGTTTGCCTCATGTTTTCCTAGATATAGTGATATCTATGCTTTCTTTGATTTGTTGTTCGTTCATGATTGAAATTGATAATGAACGTAAAGCCAGAATTAATTGTTAATTAATTGGAAAGATAAAGAGGCCTGTAAATTAATATTGTTTTGTCGTTGTTGAAGTTGTTTTAATTTGAGTATAATCAAATTATGGAAGGAAGCATGGTTGTTTAATTGTGATAGCTTACTGTTTAGGTATCCGTGATTGGAACCTACGAATAACAAATCTGTTAATTCAATATGGATTAGAGAACAGTTTGTGTGAGAATTTCTAAAAGGGTTTTGAGTTACCCTCTTGTTTTGTTAAAGGGTCAAGAGCCCATGATGTGATGTTTGTTTTCCTACTACGTGTGCTGTGATGTGAGCCTGTATGGTTGTTGTGATATGTGGAGGCATGGAGGCCTTGTGGTTGTGGCAGAGGATGACGCCTAGTGTGGCGAGATGCATCAGTTTATGCATATGAGTGTCGGGGAGGACACCAGGGGTGATGGAATGGGTTGGATGTGGTTGCTAGTTTCTTGCGGCTTTCTTGAATGTTAATATGCTTTGCTTTTCCCCACTGCTCAAGGCAGCAGGTCTTGCTACCATTCTTCTGAAGGAGGTGAAGACACGCGGGGTATTCCACGTGCTTTCCGTGTTTAGACTCTCGAGGGAGAATGGGTATATGCTCCTTCTATAGGCGGAAAAGACTCGACGGGTATTATATCTACTCACCGTGTTGAGCCTCCTTTGTGTTTAGAAGCATAGGATGTTTTTCTAGAATGCCTGGGAATGTGGAAAAGTAATTCTGTAATGAATGTTTGATTAAATGGTGAAAATCCACGGGGATGGAGATGCTGGAATTTAATGGTGATGTGAATCTTAAAAAGGAGCAGTTGTTTTTGAAAGTGATGCCAATTCAGTTTAATGTGTAATTGTTCATTCTTAATTAATGATTAAAGAATTAATTAATGTACAGTGGAACTGATAAATGAGAATGGAGTAATCTAATAAAGCTCTTCAATTGGTTGTGTGCTTATAGGATACCTAGTCTTTGAAGTAGCAGCCTGGAGTCTGAGAGACGTTAGCTGCAGTTGTATATAAGACTAAGTAATGCCCATAGTGTGGATGTGAGATATATATATATATTATGTACTTTTTGTGTTTCTATACGGTACTCCACCCTGTCGGTAAGGGAAACTGACACCCCGGGGATTCTGAGCCCGGGGGGGGGGGGGGTGTTTTCCCCAACATTCTGATGGGAGGTTGAATGGCTGACTACCCCCTTTGGCCCCGCTCTCTTATCTTGGTAGATCTTTGTGCTGGTAGGCACAGTGGTTAGTTTTACCCATATATGTGTGTAGAGGGCTGTGATGGCTTGTGGTTATTTTCCACACATATATTCCGGATATAGTATCCTATGGACTACTATAGGTGTAACGTGTATAGGCTATAATGGCTTCAGGATCCTTACTCGGAGTATGGGCTGTAATGGCTTGAGGTATTATACCCGATGTATGATACACGTTATACGAGCTGTGGTGGCTCCCGGAAACTACCTGGTTACTTTGGTTGTGAGGACGGTGTGGTGCTTCGCCCAGGTGTCTGCGGGCAAGCCTTTGTGGTGCACGAGGTGCAGATTGTGGAGCTTAGCCCAGGTGTATGCGGGCAAGCCTTTGGAGAGAGATGCACAGGATGTGTGTCGTTGGGGAAAAGTGGCAAACCAGTGGGGAAGTAGTAGCGGGGTACCCTTGATATTATTTACTTTATTCCATATTCGTTTGGGCGTTACTTGGTGAGAGTAGCCATGGTGAGGTTGGGAACTTAGTATACCTGTTTAGATAGCGAGTTAGTTTCACTTGTTGTTCACTGGGCTTTAGCATGCTTTCTTTACTTTTTCACGAGAGGCTTGGGGAGGATCCTACTGAGTATACTGTTATACTCACCCTATGTATATATAAACTGTTTTTGCAGGTCACTTGGAGCAGGTTGGAGATCAAGCTGGTTACTACTAGCTTGCGGTTGGAGGAGGAGCTGTTCGGGCTTGTGGTTGCTGCTGTTTTACTTTCTTTTGGGTACTTTTAGTTTTCCCTTTCAGTTGTAGTACTTTTGCATGAAATTTCATATATGTACTTGGGTTTCATTTATTTTTTCAGGTATGAGTTGGAGTTGGTTGGAGTCTATTCTTTCTCTCTCTTCTGCATGTGTTCTCTTAGAGGGTAATGCCTCCCACTTGTGTGTGTATTATACCCTCGGTGCTAGTCGCCAACCCGGGGCCTACTGGAGGCGGGAATCGGGGGTCATTATCTCCCTTCTCACATTTCCGGCCCAGGAGGGGTACACTTTGTGGGGAGGGGGTCATGACAGATAACCTGAGGAGATACATAATAAAGGGTTTAGTTATATAGACATGTAAAGTAATAAAAATGGAATAACATGATGAAATTAATACATGTTACACAATTGGTATATCAATGGTGTGTAAAATGGTTCAGAATCATAAAAATTAACATTGAGGCCTGATATACCATAATATCATAAAGTCTACATGGGAAATGGGGAAGCGAATTAAAAAAAATTATACATAGACATAGGTCAAGAATAAATTCCAATAAAACATGATGAAAAAATTCACATTATTGATTAGGATCACTCTATAATCCCTTGAATGATGTCTCATCAGACTAAAACATTATTCCACGCAATGGAGTGCTATATAATTCTGGGCCAAATGATAAATTTTATTTCATTCCTGTTATTAGGTGTGGAAAATAGATAATAAAAAATGGGTTCATTCATTATAAAATATTTTTTCATGGTCAAGGAGTGTGAAATAAATACATTTATGTCTCCAATAATTTGGTATATGTTCAAAAAGGTGAACACCCTTGATAGGATATGGGTATGGGTGCTTAGTACATAATTGTTTCTCTTGGAAAATAGTGGAGATGTTGTGGGAGGATAATGGAAGAATATAAATTTTCATGGGAGGTATTGAGGAGAGTGATAGGGATTTTTCATAGTTAAGACATAAAATCGATATTAATGGGGGACATGGATAAAAATATCTAAACATGAATATAAATTACATAAGATTAGAAAGATACATGAATAAAGTGGAGAAGAAGTGGATCTGTTAGCTTGAAAGTGTGATTCCAAATTGTTGGTAGGATCTCATTAAGATCATGTGGGAACATTGGGAGGACTCTAGATAGGGGAGGATTGAGTATAGGCATGATACATGTATTTATAGTGAAGTTAAATGAGATCTTGTGTTGATTTGTATAGGAAATGAGTGGGTAATTATTTATCATTTTCAAATATAGATTTTGGAATCTACATAATAAAATAAGTAAACAAAAAATCCTTCTCATGGATTATCCAAATATTTCTTCCAAGGTGGTTATTTTTCATTATTTTATTATTTTAATGTCCTAACTAATTGAAATATTACCCGTTGTGATGTGGTGGTGAGTAATAACCTTAATGAAATTATTTTAAAACATTGACATATATTATATGTTTAGGATGATCCACAGTGGAAATACAATATTAACCAAATAAAAAATATCACCTTATATTTATGGGAAAACATAGATTTAGTCATTGATACAATTTAAAGTATTTTTCAATTCACCTTTTGTTCATTTTGATGTCATAATACACACCATATATTAATACCATATTTAGATTTTACCTAAAAATTTAATTGTCTGAGTTAATTAATAAAACATCACCATTGGATAATTTTAACATTATAATTAAAAAAGTTTCATTTTATCTAAATAATTTTCTTAATATGTATATTTTCACATATAAAATAATAATTGATATTTATTGAGACATTCTAGGTTTTTTACAATAAATGTTTTCAAACACTTGTAAATTTAACATCTGACTTCATAATAATGAAATGATAATTTATATTTAGGAAATAATATCTAATAATAATATTTTATTAAAATAATATTTATTTTAAAAATTATTTAATTAATAAAAATTAATCCTTTGATTGAATATAAATATAAAAAATAAGCATTTGTACTTTATTTTATGAAAACATTGTTTCTAATGTAAATACAAGAAGTAAATATAAAGATTATTATATTGAATATAAAATAATTAAATTCGTATTTCTATGGTATTGATACATATCCCTTTTATACATCATCAATCAACATAAAAAAAGTGTGTGATGGAGAGATTATTTGTGGTTGTTCAGCATAAATGTTTTGTTCCATGATCTGATTGACCATTAACGTATCCAATACATGGTTTCACTTAAGCATCTATTACTGGATATCAGCATATGATAGGTTAGGTGAAATTCAAAGTGATTTTACCTCTGTTTAAATCTTAAATAAATAGTATTCATAGGGTATGATACTACAAGTTGAGGACATCATTTCTTTTCTTCATGTCAATTGGACTTATGAAAACCCTTTATTTATACTGATCATGTGATCATTATTAAGTGGTTATATTATCAATGGTTATATTGCTTAAATAATTTTTAAATCCAATTGGATAAAATTAAAAAATAAATGTTCAAGTATTTTCCCTATCCATACTATATAATAATGCTTCTCATTAATTTCAAATGGGAAATTTATTTATATATGTTTGGATCCTTACTATATTCCCCATTAAGAAACTTTTCCTCAAAAATATAATTTCAAACACTTGGAAAATGAATGTAGCTTATTTTCCTCTCCTCTTTCAACTCTTTAGTGGATTCTTAAAAATAGCACATTCTCTACATAACATTAATCAAGTGCATTGCCTTATTCTATTGAATATTCTATCTAATATCTTTGATCTTCTCCAACTGTTCCTCACATGAGAGTTAATTAAAAAATGGTATCATCATTGTATTGAGTACAATGGAGGTTTATAGTATGTACTTCCTCTAGGGTGATATATTTATTTAATCATTTACATATGATTGGACTGATTTAATTGCTAGTCCACATTCCACCACTCTAATGTGATCCAGCATCTCGAATTCAATGTTGTTTTTTCACATAGTTTTCCGTTCTTCCCAAAAATTGGGACCTTTTTCGATGAAGATATGCTGAGTAACACCATGTATCCAATCTATCACACTAGTTCTAATGTGTAATTATGAGAAAACAACTATTATTGACATCAAACATCCTTGATGTTCTTCTTAATGTTATATACAATTTATGGACATAGTAGTTTTCATTCACCAACTTTTTCCTAACATTACATTGTTCACCACCTCTACTACAAAGGGAATTGTAGGGTGTAATTTGAATACTATAATGAAAACTATTATCACATGGTTAATTTACTTGGGGATGATATTGATCAAATCATCTGTTGAAGTAAATTGAAAAATACTATAAACATGTACTTGAGTGTCCTGGTATTTTTCCCTGTTTAGCCATTAGTTTGACCATGGTAATTCTTACTTAATTTCATGTTAGTATTTAGAGCATTAATAATAATCATTTAGAAAATTAAAAAATATCATGGATCTCGATATGATACAATAAATAGTGGGTTTTTATAGATCGTAACCACTTCTCTAATGTATATACATTCATGTTGATCAAGTGATAATTACTCTCAAATTTCCATGAAGTGAGTAGTGTTTGTAAAAAAATCCACCAAAAACCATATAGCATTATTTCCTCTTAGTTTAATGAGATGACAAATAACTATGTATGTGGTTATATTTTCCCATATCCAAACATATATGCGTAATGGTTTTATCATCCCCTTGGATATTTCCCTTTTAATTTTCACATACTGACACACAATACACCCTAATATATATTCCTCATTCTCCTTATTCATATTGTCCCACAAATAGTGAACTCAAATGTATGAAAAAATCATCATACAAATAATATAGATATAGAAGGTAGATATATGTGCATCAACCAATAAAATTTCATTAACTCATTATTTTAGGGTACAAATAGTATTGAAAAAATATATTACAACTCCTTCATTATTATCCTTGAACTATGATGATTTACGATTTCTTATAGCTTCCACTTTATTTTGAATTCAAAAATCAACCCCTTATGTATCCTTTATATCCTCTCTATGGGATGGTTGAGAAATCATTTGTGAAATTATTATTGATTTTCCTCCCATTAAATCCTTAATTTCACGCTATTTTTTAAAAAATTACCAGATCCCTCTCAATTACCCCAAATGAAAAAAATTCTAGATCTTTTATACATATAGAGAATTCCAAAAAACTAAAATTCCCTATATAATATTTTATTGAGAATTCATAGTTCTTGATCAGCTCTAACCATATTTATTGGAACATATTTAGCTATTTCTATGGGAATATATACTTGAGTCTCTTATGATCTATATAAATTTAAATATTCTTTCCAAATAGATACTACTTATAGATTATTAATGTGAAGATTATAAAAACCATATCTATTTCATGTTTTTGGTAGTTTTGTGCTTGAAAATTCACTTTACGTAAGCACTAGGCTATCAATTCTCCATTATTTCTTCCCACATAGCCTAATATATTCATCATTGAGTAACTACATACCCTGAAATGATATCCAATAGTGGTTTGTGTAGGTAAAAGTTTTGTGATAAGACTCTTTTTCACCTCCTTTATACTGTATTCACATTCATCATTCCAAAATAACATGACTCCATTATATATTTACATTATTATATGGTTTTACAAAATTGATAAATTTAAAAAAACAATGATAATAACCAGATAATCCAAGTAAACTATGGATATTTTTCATAGATTTTGTTCTCAACCATCCATCAATGAATCTATCATTGAAGGTTCAATAGAAATCCTATTTCATCTGATAATATGCACCATGAATTAGACTTCCATATACAAGAAATAAAAATAACTATAATTTTCATATATATCCTCAATTAATAATGTTTTTGTAAAAGTAATCATATTATCCTTGTGTTCCTACTTTCATATTATTTATATTAGAATATCATTTATAATTAATTACACAAATATATTTTATTTAATTTTTAATTTATAATTTCATCATGTACTTGAATATTTATGGATCATTAGGTAGTGATATAATAATTACTATGAACTCAGTGTTCCTATACATTATGTAAAATTATATCTTCAGTAAATCCTCCAACTTCAGCCTTACATAATAATATATTGACCAAAGATCTAACATGGAAAAGAATTGGGCTCAACACATTAGATAAAACTTATAATAGATCTTTGTAAAAGGATATGTTTTATTTATAGTTATATTTTTTAGTAATGATAGTTGGTGAAAATGTTCATTAACCCACCATTTTCTTATCAAATATTACTGGTGCATTGCAAGATGATACACTTGGGTGTATAAACCCTTTATTCACATTCTCCTATAGATATTTCCTTAGCTCCTATTTTTCCACAACATGAATTATATAAAAAGTCAAGGATAATGGAAACAACATAGGTATAAGGTCATTTTAAAATTGAACTTCTCGACTATGATGAAAAACAAGATATTTTTCGGAAACACATTAGTGTTTCCCATAATAATTTCCATGTTTTCAAGGATGATTCTTTCTGTATACTTAATCATTTATGAAAGATATCCTTGCTCTTAGGGTAATAATATCCCTGTTTGAAACCATGGTTATAAATAATATTGATCCAACTCTTTGGAATAGAATATAATAAGAGTAAGATTCTCAAAACAGATAGCGATTATATATATGTGGGAATTTATGTTGGCTCTATTTTGGTAAAGATAATCCATACATGGAATTAAATAAAATTATAAAAAATGATGTTATACAATTTTTTTGGAACTTCAACCCAAAAAAATTGATAGGGGAGGTGTTTTATACTTGGGATTTAATAATTTCCAATTTTTCTATCTTTATCGACAAATCTACTTCCTTACATTATGGTGGTGTTTGAATAGTTCTATTATACATTCATGATATAAAGGAATGCATAGAAATATGATCTGTACTCCTACCATTGACTTTTTGATTTTATTTCTAATCATTTAATTTATCAAAAATTAAATGAGGGAAAATATTTTTTAAACTATTAGTCACATAAATCGGAATCCAATTGCATTAAATGGATAACATATTAAAGACATATAATTTCATAAATTGTGAATTTATAGGTTTTAATATATGTTATCCATTATATATTTCCCAGCATATACTCATATGAGATTTTTATTTATTTAATAATGTATAGTAATGAGATTACAAATAAACCAACGAATATCCCCTAGGAGTATCATACATAGTGTGCATCATGGTCCATTTTCGGTCGCCAGTTCCTGGTCGAGTCTATCTAAATGTAGTATTGTCAGGTTGTACACCAATATACATATATTCTGAACACACTTCCACTTGAAGTGTCATGATAAAGAACTATTTTCATAATAAACCACTTACTCTATAGTTTTTATATAGCTTGCGATGAATTAATATTCGTCATTTAATCCCTAGGGATATTAAAATTGTTTTTGAATCATTATCCCAAAAATAATTAAACAATTTTGTGGATACAAACTATAGAAACCCCTATATTTATTAATTTCTAAATCAAAATGTATTACACCCTATAACTGGTAATACAACCCTAAATATCAATAAATCTATTTTATTTGGGAATTTATTACATTACATGACAACATAAAACATGGTATACTTCATCTTCATTTCTAAATTAAAATGCCTATATATTCCTTCAGACTTAAAAAAACATGAGATAACATTGGGACATTCATATGATAGGGGTAATCAATAACTCATAGAAAGGGATTAACAATCGAATAAAATGAATGAATTAATACATGTAAGAAAATGTGAATATCAATGGCGAATAAAAAGGGAGACAATTATAAACATAAACATTGAGGTGTGATATAACATGATAATCACAGTGGAATCATTGGAATTTTGGAAACAACATAAAATATTTCATCAATAACATATTTTATAGATAAAATCCACCAAATCATGATGGGAAATTACCCTAATGGATTAGGTTTACTCCATAATCCAATTAATGACTCCTTAAGAAAAAAACCACTAATCAATTCATATTAGTGCTATATAATATTTGGAACACCCATAATTTTTTATTTAATTCTCATGCCTTAGTGCATAAAATATATCATAAAACATGGATTTATTCAGTATCATATTTTTTTAAAAGATCAAGGGGTGTTGAATAAATACATGTAAATCCCAAATAATAATGTTTATGTTCATAAAGGAAAACACCATTAATATGAAATGGGTACAAGTATTAACTACAAAATGGTTTGGAATGAAAAATCATGGCAATGTTTCGAGCATCATAATAGGGGTGTGTGAAAATTAATGTGAGTTATTTTTAAGAGTGAAAGGGTCATATAATAATTTAGTCAAAAAAATAGAATGTTTGGTGTATATAGAAAAACATATACAAAGATGACGATAACATACATAATATAAAGAAGATATGTTAACAATGTGGTGAATGAGATGATCCATTAACGTGAGAGCGTGATTACAAATTCTTGGGAGGAGAATATTGAGAACATGGGGAACCTTGTAAGGAATCTATTGTGGGATGTACAGAGTAAAGACATTGAATAAAGATATTTAGTGAAGTTAATTCATAGAATGGGTGGTTTTATACAAGAAATTATTAGGGAGTTATTTATCATTTCATAAACATATGTTTTTTAAAATATATAATAAAACAACCAGCATAATAATTCAAATGGTTTTTCACATGGTTTCTACTAAATAAAGGATGATTTATTATTTTATTAGTTTAAGGGATGAATATTTTAAAATATTACCCTTGGATATGTGTACATGAGTCATACTCTTATATTGTTGGATATCAACATAGGATTGGTTAATGAAAATGGATACTAATTTTATCTCCCTTGGAATACTTGATATATGGGATTCATAGATTATGATCCTACTAGTTGAGTATATTAATGAACTTTTATGTGTCAATTAGACCAATAAAACCCATATATTTATACATATAATTAGATCATTTTCCAACAACCATATTTTCAACAATTATGATTCTTAAAGGTATTTTAATTATAATATGATATAACAAAACCAAACAAATGAATGTGTTTTATATATCAATAATATATAATAATGTCTTTTATTTAATTTTTAGGGTAAATTTATTATTCAATTTTTGGGTCATTACCGTTACCCCTAGGTATATGTGTGATAGAGCCAAATCTAACTTTAGTATCCATAGATGGATGTATTACATTGATACCACTCACTCTATATTGTACTAATATTTTAGGCAATTTTCCTATACTTTAACTCATCCATAGAATTATCCATTATGAAATCCCCAACATGTAAATTGAAATATCCCTAGGAAACTCACTAAAGGGTTCCCATACTAGTTTCCAATGAATGACCAAATATTTCATTTGATATTAATTATAGAGTCTTTGGATTTATGTACATGGATATTACATAATTGTTGGATAATTTCACCTACCTTACATAATTAAACACCCAAGTACTATAACAGTTTATTGCCTTTCGAAACCTGGAAACATGATTTTCAATCCTATTGAATGGTCTTCAATATCTCCCACAATGATATTAAAATTTAGTACACCTATATAAAACATTCATTCATATCATATGGAATGGAAAAAAAGAATGAGTGAGACAAGATGGTCAATAAGAGTAAAAAATTGAGACAAATAACATTACCTTGAACATATTTATATGTGAAAATGATCATTACATTTGAAAAACAAACCCTACATATCAAAGTTCAAAATCATGAGTCATGTCTTAATGATAGAAATTTTATAATACATTATTCGTAATGGAATAAAAGTATGTTATCCCTAATAGTGTAAGAAATTGAATTTTTGTCATTCACATATGTATACATAATCATTTCAATATTATTCAAGGATCACTGGAAAATGATCATAGCCGACAAAGTCCATTACTAAAACAGGATTACTCCATGTTCCAACATTGTATTAATGATCTATATTCACATCCCATTCTTGACTAATATTAAAAAACCTAGTTCACTTCCTATTTTATAAAATTCTATCTCAGGATCTATAAATCATTACCCAATTCACCGGTAGGGAGATATAGGTACCACCAGTCACAAAATGAAATAATACATATGTATGTCATAAGATCATAAACATTCATCAAATCATTACCCATGGAACAAAATGGGTATTAAAAACATTTAATCATATCATATCCCATGGAAAACATATTGGTTTTATAAGAATTTTATCATAGTATAACTTATGAAAATTACCAATATTTATAATTGTATTATCATCGTATAAATCCTGAAGATAAAATGTTTTTATAAAAAACAAGATATCAAAACATTAACTATTCATAGAATGTCTATTAAGTGTATTCATAGATTATATCCCTAATAATTAATAGTTTACACTAACATATTTCATTTAATAAGGAATTTATTTTGAAAGTTCTTTAAAAACATTTCCTGAGAAAAATATCCTTTCTACTTAGAAAAACACTTTTAAAAAACAATTAAAAATGTTTTTTTCGAAAATAAGGTGTAAAAAACAAAAATTATTCTTTAATGGAATTTTTGTTGCTAGGATTAGAAAATTTCATTCATTCCAAACACATCAATAGGATGTATCCGTTCACATTTTTGGTAAATTAAGAAACTTCATTTATTATAAAAAGAAATAAATATTAAATTCATATAATTTTTTTATAAAAAAATTAATAATTTTTAAAAATTTATTTTTAAAAACATATAATATTTTATGAATAAATTTATAGATAACATGAATTTGGAGGAAAAAAATTTATAACTAAAGTAAGAAATAATGTCTGGTTATCATAAACACATATTTAAAATTATATTAGGTTTCAAAGAGTTGTAAAATGGTACCATTATATGAATAAATATTGAATAAATAAAGGGGTGTAAAACTTATGAAAATTATTGATAGGTAAAACATGAGATTTCAACATTAGATAATTAATCAAAAATAATCATGATAAACTATGAGATTGTTATATAATATAACTATAAGTTTGTTAATGTTGATTAAAAATATCCATGAAGAAAAAACATACTATAAAACTTAAAATATCCAATGAATGAAGCAATTAATTGTATTTCATGTCAAAGGTTCTTTATATAAACCTCATAATATAATATGGGTGCTAAATACAATGTACGTTCAAATTAATTATAATTGAACCAAAATTTGTTTACCATAAGTCTTATCATCCACCGTACTCGTTAAATGCCCATATATAATAAGTATAAGGTTGTTATACCTCGATTGATGAATCATATACATTTATATATTAATATATATTATTGTCTTATGACCTTTAATTACGAATTTATCAATGATCTCATTTTAATGATATGTTTCAAGTAATAACCGATTTTTTTAAATGTTTTGACTTGTTATATTTTTTGTATCAATCATTATATTATTATTGTATCATATCTATAATGATAAAAATGATATAAATATCATATATATTAATTATATATTTATATTTTGGTGTCCATAATATTTAGTTATATTAAATTAAATATACAGTTCATAGATATGGTACAACATAAATATATATGAAGGTTGTTTAAATTTTATTATCTTATTGAAATTCGACTACACAATATATATGTATATATAAATTTTATAGAGGAATTTTTATATCATGGATATCACATATCTTTATTAAACCAATTTTTAATACATTATATGCAATTCCTCAAAGAATCCCATGTTTTCGCAAGGTGCTAGTTCATCATACGCAGGAATGACATTACCATATTCCCAAAAATAATAATGGAGACATTATGTGTGAAAAAACAATTCCAAAATATTAATAAAATAATAAATAAAATAACTATTATATATAAGTATTATTACCTTAATTATTACCAACATTCAAAGTTGTTAATGGATAAATGAAACAACATCGGTTCGTGATGTTTTAGTATGCCTTACACATCAATACAGATTTCATAACCAATTTAATAGAAGTGTTAATAGATTGTAATGACCCTAACTTTTTTAAGGATAATTGTTTCCCAAAAATATATGTCATATTATTTTATACACAAAAATTCTATACCTCTGCAATAATGAAAATATTGTAAATTGAAATCTGACCATTGAGATTATACCGTTAGATGATCATTGGACAATTATGACCAAAGGTCAATATAACTGCTGAAAATAATACTATTGATAAAAACATCAACATTAAAATTTATATGTAGAAGTAAAAAATAGTAATTAATATATAAAGGTGAAACGATGACATAAACAAGTTTATTCAAGTAGTATAAAGACCATTTTTTAGACATTGAGAGGGAGGTACTGTCACATGCCATTTCTCTTGACCATCCCCAAGATGAGATTCAAAAGTGAGGATTCAGTGAAACTTCCCTTGGGAGATGTTCGTGTTAGTATACATTTCCCCTCGGGTGATGTTAGATGAGCCGAACCATGAATATATCACCGTCACACACATTACCAATAGGTCAAATGTGGTTTTTATAAGTGGTTTTGTGTTAGGACCTTGGTCACTTAATGTTAAATCATTTTTGGTAAATAAAGTATTTATTCCATCAATTCATTTTTAGAATAGTTATTCGTAAAAATAGGATGAATTTAATAAATTTATTTTTTAAGATAGTAATTATACATTTTAAAAAAGATAAAATTATTATAAAAGAATATGATATTATTATTAATGAATATTTTAATATAATTATATGATCAAAACACACATATTTAAATATTAATGAATTTTTTTATTTTTTTCACATGTCAACAATTTCACAATGCACTTTCTATCTGATATTATTTCCAATAAATAATTTTTTAAATATTAATAAAAATTATCATATTTAGATAATATTTATGACAGAATATATATAATTTTAAAAATCAACAAGTATTAATTAGGTTATGGTGAATTAATGAGAATTTTATAAAATACATTAGTTTTTGATGAATAAAAAAATTTAGATTGGGTTTTTCAGTATGATTAATTACTTATTAATTATGTTATAATGCTCTAATAAATAATTTGAAATGGATTTAGACTCCTATGGATTAAAATAACTTATAGGTGCCCATGATTCTAATACCATGGTAAAATACCATGGGTATACCCACGGTTTTTCATTTACCACTAACTAGGTGTCCCAGGAAATTAATAAAAAAATCCTCCTATTTTTTTTATAAACACCCACCGATTTATCCCCATACATTCACTACCAATTATTACACTACAATGCTCTGATATTTTCATCTTCTAAGGATTTTTGTAAAGGTTTCCTCGAGCCTCCAATATCTCAATAATCATGTTTTAGTATCAACCCTTTATTGTAAAGGAAATCATAACTTCTCTTTTCCTTTCATGTTTACATTATTGTGTGGTATGTATTAAAAATTTCAATTCTATGATCTTATATCAATTTTATTATATCCCCTAAATTTATTACTATTATTTTTTTAATGTTAGAACATTTCCCCAAGTCATTATAATAATTTCTAAAACCATGTTTTATATCCATTATTGTTCCAAATTTTCATCTCATAATTTCTCTCTTTTTCTCAAGAAATTCACTTATTTTCTTCTGTGAATGACAAACCCACATTATTTTCTAGTGTTATTCACCTAGATGTCAAAATTTTATATTTTATTATTTTATTAACATACTTGAATCAATAATTCTATTTTCTTGGGTTAATAAGGAAACAATTATTTTGTCTTTATGATCTTTTTTAAAATGTTATGATGTTGATATGAAACCCATTTATTTTATTCTCCATGGTCCATTTATGAAATGATTTTGTAAAACCCCAATTTTTATTAACATTTCTTCAAATGATTTAATTTTAATTTATGTATATCACTTCAATATGTCAAATATTAATTTCACAAGGAATCTACTAGTCTTTCTCTATACACAACACTAACTTGTCATTAATTATACAAAATACTGATTTTCTATGAAACATCATTTTATTGTAATATTTATTTAAGTGAAATAATTATATCATATATTTTAAACATAATAATATTAATAGTTATAAGTACTTTAAGTATATTATATAAAATAATTTGACATAAATAAAACATATTGATAATGAAATATTTTTTTTGGTAATGTCTTTATATGTTTTAATTTAAGATTTTTATAATGAAATATCTTTTTATTTTCTTCTATGAATAATAATGAAAATAATTTTAAACACTAATATAAATTTAAATTGATAAAATTAACTTCACTTTTGAATTTATAATGTTTAAATTTCATTACGGTGATTTTATTTTATTTTTCTGAGAAACATCATTTTAGGTGAATAGTAAAAATTACTAATATTGGGCAAAAAATAGCCTTTTCATTTAAACAATGATTGTCAATGAATTATATTTAAAATTGTTTTCAATGAAACAAATGGTAAATTATTAATATATTAACCCAGATTAGTTCACTTGAGTCATTTTAATATTTAAATTGTATATATAAACTTATTGAACTTTTATATTTTTTACTTTATAAAACTGCTTTCTCGTCACGTCTCCAAGAGTAGTATTAATCATAATTTTAGTTCTTATGAAAATTAAAAAAAATTAATGGAAATAAAATATCTAATAAGTGTAATATCTTAGTTATAATAATATCTAATTAATTTGAGACCAAGAATATTAGTGAATGTAATTAAAATTAATTACAAAGATTAAGGTAAAGTTATGAATAATAAGTGACTAAACATTAATAATAATGACCATAATGACTTGGAAACATGTAAATAATTCCATTAGATTAAAAAAAATTGACCATGTATTATATTGGTTCTACTTTTATTTTTTATTTGGATATTATTATGTGGATGTTCACTATATAAAATGATATGTTACGAAAAGAAGACAAAAAGGGAAGTTTCCAAACCCATAGCATTTATAAAACATTAGGTCATGTAAATAAAATCATATTTTTGGTTATACATATATTCTTGAAATACAAATGGTTTATTGTTACCATAATAATTTATTTATAATTATTTGTTATGATGTAGTTATTTAAAATGCATAGCAACAAAAATTTAGTGATTATATGGTTAATAATTAACTAAAATGAAATATACTATAAATATTAAAACTGAATTGAATTTATTGAACTATTGTATATAATTATTTTTATGAAAATATATCATATTACACATATTTAAAATAATATTTTTGAGTTTAAGTATTATATTTTTATTTTATGATTTGATTTAAATAAATAACTCCAAAATTGATAGTATTTATATTCTGCAATATATGATATTTTATGAAATGATTTTCAATTAATAAAAACATTATATTATTTAAAGTGATTTTTATGGGTTATGAAATATTTAATAAGGTATATTATTGGACCAATTTTTATTTCAATGTTATCATATTATCCCATATATTATAAAAACATTGTTAACATGGTTAAAGTTGGAGTAATGTTTTTCGTGTCACAAAAGATTGGTTTAAAAGTAAATTTCCAAAACAAATGATATTTTATTTTGAAAATTATTAATGGTATTTATAAATATTTGGATATATATTTTATAATAAATACAAATTTTGTTTAGTCTTAATTTCAAAATTTAATTGGTTAGAAAACTAGATTCTTAAATAGGAAAAAAAATTGAGAAACCACAAGTGTTGAGGAAAAAATTTATAAAAAATGAATATATTTTTTTTGGTGAAATTATTGTTGTACCAGAAATTCATATTACTCAATTATTATTATGATTTTTAGGAACATTAGTTAAAGTATAACTCCCATTATTTAATATGTTATGGTATTTACAAGTGTACCACTCCCCATCCGCTATAAAAGATCATGCACTCTACCCCTTACTAACACCTCTCAAAACACATTGACTCAACCAAACTCTAGCCAAATAGAACATAAAAATCCCTAACCTAGACCTATAATCATCCATTTATTCTTAATTCCACCTTCATAATCATTTTTCTTTAAACCAAAATGGTTTAATTTATTATTAGGAGGTTTGAACGAGTTTAATGAGTGTCGACACACTAGGTTAAAAAGAAATTTATTAAGAATGATGTGTCTATGAATAATTATGGTAAGGAAAAACCAAGTTGGATATAATTGATCTTAATAATATACTAGAGATTATTTTTACATGTTTTAAATGGTACCAAATTATTAATGTCTTTGGGAATCTGTTTGTATAATTTTTAAGTATTCAAAAAATGTGATGTAATGTTAATGTATAAAAATAGAGGGGTGCCTTAGTAAGTATAATATCAATGTTTATGTTATCCTTTATAATCTAGGATGATAATAACTAAGGGAGAATTCAAAGGACATATATAAGGATATGCATATGGATAGGGAATGATATAGAAGAATTTATTTCTATTTTTTTAAAGGATAGAGTGAGTGGTTTCCTTGAAATTTATCTTTGTCGGGATACTAGAAGTTTATATGGATATGTAATAGATATACATTGTGGTAGAAAATCTGATAAGATTTCTCATGCCTAAATCTAGGTGATCTCTTACATGACAATAGGCCTTGCTGCACACATACATTGACTCTCCTACGAGATTTTCTTTGGGAATTCAAAAAATATTCAGAAACCATAATGAAAGACTTATAAATAAGTTGTCTTTGAAAAAACAAGGATAAACCGAAGGTGTCTTCAATTAAAAGGTAGGTTTCATTACTTATTCATCCTATAAGACATTTTAAATTATTTATCTATTTACATATATTATATGTGTTTATCACACCACACCTTCTAGTTTTACATTGTAGTGAGAACTAGAACGAACATGGTCAACATTGAATTTTTATTATGTGGAACGTATAGGCATTATTAAAATCAATTCCCCAAGTGGATATCTCATTAATAAAATCTAGAAATTTGTATTAGTATACTTATGAATATAAAGATACGACAAATGACATTTGAAAGTTATGTGATATTATACCCGTATTTTTCACATTAAACATAAGAACCGTGATTAGATTTGTGTTGTGGAACCTTAAGACATGATTCATATTTCATATATTATGAAATAGTAATGAAGAAATAAGATGATGAAACCACTATAATGGTTTAATAAAAATGATTGTCAAATAATGTATTCATGTTTTTGAATTCAAAGATTATATTATATAAATCATGAAACATTAAATTAGTTTTCACGTATGCTTTCATTCAGGATTAAAAATAACATGATAAATGGTAATTAAGACATATAATAGTGATTTTATGGAAATTTGATATTTTGATTGAGGTGTGGTAACCATTATAGTGATCAATATGTTGAAAAATATTATCATATCTAGGATAAATAGATGATGGATTTTGATAAATAAAACTATATAAAACTAATTTCCCTAGATCTAATTTTTGATTTGTTGAAAAACTTTTCAATTTTATCACAGATTAATTTTACAACTTAATGTATCTAAATAATCTATCTTGAAATAATTGGCATAAGTAAGAATGAATGTTTTCCAAAATTATTTTTTGTTATTTCAGGTGTTTAATATGTTTCAATTGAATATAATATGATGATATTTACATGTTTGGGATGTGAAAAACAATAGATACATTGTAATATATGGTTGATTATTAGAAACCTAATTTTGAGGATTTTGTTGAACTTATTTATAATTTTTTTTATTTTCAACTTTTTGAATGGATACATGTTTAACCATTTATGGAATAATTATGTTAAACTTCAAATGATTATTATGAGAATAAAGTATTGTCACCCCACATGATGATTTATGCATATTCGATATCCTATTATATCAAACATGGGATGATGATAATTGATGACAAATGAGATGGAATTCCATGGATCACATGATATTTTAGTACATCCGTAATGAAAATCGCACCATCATTTTGCAGAAAGAGGTGATGTTGACCAATTAACTACAATGGGAGAGGTTGTCCTGAAATGATGAAGGTATATGTTTTCATGATAATTATTGAACATTAGGAAAAAGTTCTTGAGATAGAAAAGGTTATCATCGTAACTTATATTTTGATGAGTAAAATAGTCCCTTAGATAATCATAGATTTTTCACCAAATTCCAAATTTTGATTTTCCACCTATGTTATCAAATATAGTAACCTAGTTATGTTTTAATTTGGGTAACCAATACTATTCCTAAATAAATTTTTAATAGTTTTTTAGTGTTCATTTTTACGATGTGGTTTTCTATTAATGGTACATTTATGTATTAAATCATCTATAATAGAAACAAAACTTGGGGGAAAAACATAGTTTTTGTGGGGTAGAATGAAACAAACAATGTTTATATGGATATTTTTTCAACCGAATTAATTGTAATTAATGTATTTAATAGAAATTAGTTATGTTTTAAATTGATATGGAACCCACATGGCTTGCACAACAAGTAACACAGAGATGTCAGGTGTTATTCAATACACTATGTTTTACAAAAAAACATTTTATTGTTATAATTATCTAAATGAGGAAATTATAATGTAGAAGTCAAGATTAATTATATAAATATTAATAAATACTTTTCATATTATTTTTATATTAGTTTCAAATAAATAAATCATATTGATAATTAAATATATCATTTTGGGAGAAGACAATTTTTTTATTAAAATAATTTTTTCATAATGAAATTTATTTTATGTACTTATTTAAATAATAATAAAATTAATTTTTTTATGCTAATTGAAATTTAATTTGAAAAATTAACATCTTTTTTTAATTCATAATGCTGATATTACTTTAGGGTATTTTTTTGATTTCTCATTGAAAATTCATTTATCAGGGAATAATAACAATAAGTGTAATTTATCTAAAACCAGCCTTCTAGCTCAAATAATGAATAGTATAAAATTAGATTTTAAAGTGTTTTAATTTAATAACATATCATTTCAGAATATATTAATAAAATTTCTTCATTCAATTTATTTTTATATTGAAATTAGAAATAAAAATAATTGAACCTTCGAATGTTATTTACATTAAAACCCGAATTCCACTTCATGTTTTTAGGATTAGCTTTATTCTCAATTATCATTATTTCATGATTGGAATTTTGGAAAAAAATATATAAATTATTATAACCAATATAATATTTTTTTGTCTAATAATATCAACATAATTTTTTAACACTTATATTACTAAATGTGTCTAAAATTAATTACTACGATCAAAGTTAAATGAAGCATAACAATAGAATAACCTATTATCATTAGGATCAAAATGATATGGATAATTGTAAAAAATACATTTTATGCCACTAATTAAAAATTATCTTTGATTGTTTCTATGTTTATGGGTTATTGGGAAGTAATTAAATGGAAGTGTCATATATAGAAGGTTATGTAAGAAAAAAAGACAAAAAGGGAACCTTCTATAACATTAACATTTATAAAGAATTGAGATACATAAAAAAATCATATTTTTGCTAATACACATAATTATAAAATATTAATAGGTTATTTTTATCATAATATATTATAAATAATTTTTTGATATTATAATTTACAAAAAAAATTACGAAATTCCAATGTAGTTATTATATAGTTAATAATTAACTAAAATAAATGATACTATAAATATTAAAAGTGAAGTGAATTAACTGAATTAATTTCAGTAATTATTAATAATGATGAATATATCATTTTAAAAAACCATAAATTTTATATATTTCAAATATAATATTATTTTGATATTTTAAAATTAAAATTGAATATATAATGTCAAAATTGACATTATTGTTGTTTTACAATAAATGATATTTTATTGATTTATTTAAATTTATTTAAAATACTATATTCTTCAAAGTGATATTAACGGGTTAAAAATATATTAATTATGGTCTTTTAAAGGACCAATTTATCATTAATAATTAACATTTTCACCCATTGATTATAAAAACATTGTTAGCTCGGTCCGGGATTAATTACTGTTTTTGGCATCACAGGCACTTATTTAACAAGTAAATTAAAAAAATGTAGGATATTTTTATTTTAAAAATAAGGTATCGTATTTATAATTAATTTTATATATAATTTATAATAAATATGACTTTATTATAGTCATAATGCATGAATTACTTAAGATACAAATATAGATTTTTTTTAATAAAAACTAATATAATAAAATTGGGTAATCATAGGAGTTATGGAATGAAAATTTTAAAATTGACATATTTTCCTTTTGGGTATATTTTTTAGAGAAAAATTTCATATTAATCCATTTTTTCCATTTTGGAGTCAAATTGGATAAATGATATCTCCCATTACGGAATACCATTTGGTATTTACAAGAGTACCACTCCCCTCCACTATAAAAAGGAAATAACTCTACCCTTCCAACCATATTTAAATATGCTTTGGACCGTTTAAAATATTCCCAAATAGCTCCTACAAATTCTCTAGGACCAATAAGACTCATTTTATGAATAAATCCATCCATGTAATCCCTTTAGGGAAAAATAAAATTATATACTCGATTACTATATAGTTAGAATGAGTATGACAAGAGTAATGACAAAAGGTTTTGAATATATGCATTAAGTATGATGTGTCTATAAAGTGTTATAATCATTAAATACCCATAGATAGATAAATGATCTCACTTATATAAAATATTTTTTGTTTCCATGTTTCCAAATTCACTAAACTAATAAGGACTTTTAGCGTCTATTTGTGTAATGTTTTTAGTATTCCAAAGTAGTGTTGTACAATTAATTTATGAGAAGTTAGGGTTGATATAGTATTATTTTGATATATTTGTATCAAATTGATAAATAAATATTAAGGGTGTTCCCTGATATCACCCAAATGAAATTTTTAAATAATTTAATCTCTATAGATGAAACAGTTTACAATACCTTGGTGAAAAACCATTGTAATTTTAATGACACCTCAGTGACGATCCATGGTGTTATGATTCTGAATGCATCGCTAAAATTTTGTATCAAAATTTACATGTTTTGATTTATGTTATATTTATTTGTATTTTCTTATTTTTACTTTTACCATTCCTTTATGTTATTCCCCAAGTTCATGTGAATATTTCTCATGATCACATGCAAACATATTTCCATCACTTTCTGTTACTGGACTATATGCTCACATTTTCCTTTAATGTTTTTCCTCAGGTCATGATATTCTATAAATAAGAAAATGATAAATATATTATTAATCCATTTAATTTTATAAGAATAATTCTTTATGTTTTCATTTATTATGTACCTTATTTCCAAAAAATTAATATTTAACGTAAATGTGGGATTATATATAGTTTTAGGTCATAAAATTAAAATATAAAATATCTGTATGTGCATGATAATAGGGTTATTATATAATAATTTTTTAATAATCATTAGAGGTGATGTATAAAAAAAATTAAAAAATGGTTCGTTGATGAACAATAACTCATTTTTGGGTATCCTCCATAGTTTTATAAAAAAATCTTCTAGTGATGGATTTATATAAAAACAAAATTTTCAAGGTTGAGAGGTAGGTTTCATGGAAGTTATTCTCGAAGATCATTGTTGAGAAAAAAATCTTGAGAGGTGTGATGATCTAGGGATATTGAGTAACCTTTTTTAGTTGAGGGGAAGGTTCGTTCTTGTAAATACTCAAATGTATTCAATTTTGGGATATAAGGCCCCAGCCTTAAACATTACTTAATCTTGAGTTATAACAAGATTACACATTGAGGATCTTTTCAGGTTTAGAGTTTTAGAGAATTAGATCATGAAACTTGCATTACATTCCACATTTAAACAAAGTGGTTACATAAAATACAGTATTCATTCTTCCCACCAACGGAAACATATTGAAAATAAATCATGGATTCTTTATTGACACATACTTGACACTATCATCACATCATGTACCTTTCCCTTGACCTGTGAAAAACATTTCAAAAACTTGGTATGAGCATAAAAAGATCAGTAAGGGTTATAAAATATATGGAAAGGAAACATGAGTTCGTATATACATAAGAATGAAATCATACTTTACCCATAAAACATAGGCACTTTAACATACCTCATCAATTCATTAATAAATCAAAGAAATCATAAGACATAGAAGGTAACTTGAGGCATTCATAACATTCTTACGTAGGGAGTAACCCTCTTGGTTACGTTTGGAATACCCATCACAGTATATTCCCTAAATCTCTTCGGAGAAACCTTAACGTTTCACTCCTTCACGTTACCCAATGCATTGGAGAGCTATATCGGGCTCACCCGCCCGTAGTTTATCACGGGACCACCCGTTTAATAACAATTCCCAAGAACCATAACATAAATGTATCACATAAAACATGCATAAAGGAAATATAACATTTCCACATTTCAATCACAAAATAACATTATAGGATATTGAAATAATGAATCCATTAAAAAAACATTTTCAAAACCATTTAAAACATTTAATAAAGAGATTTTTGAATCAAAGTGTCCCATAACACCTTGAAGCTTTTAAAATTTTAAACAATTAATATCCATATAAATAAATCCTTAAAACCATTTTGAAAACATGGATATTAATAAGAACAAATCATTAAAACATTTAAAGCAATATTTTGGTTAAAGGGTTTTTACCAAAATTAGAGACACTTGAATACAATAATTGAGGAATAACATTTAATCAGAACTTTATAATATCATGTGAATAAATGGATTCATGATATAATATTCCAAAGGATATTATATACACCATATAAGAGTGAATTGGTGAATAACAACAATGAAGTCTCAATAGAGATGTCAAATGTGATGAAATCCCTTATAAATAAGGTATCCTTAAATTAAGGATAAATAAATCTCAAAATTATGTGTGAAAAATATAAATACACCCAATATAAGTGTATATTAAGTGTAAAACAATAAATGGTCATTCACACATATTCAAAAGATGACACATTCAATAACTACATGTTGAACCCAAAGAAATAGAAATTGGGTTAAGAAGTTCCCTTGACAGCCTAACGGCGTCACATCAAAATGAGTTGTTGAGAGATAAAAGAAAAGGGAATCTCATCACTTAGACATAAAATTAACATCAATAAGGATATATGAGAACATATCCCAACATAACAATATGTAAATTAAAAGCCCCAACAAAAGAAGTCTCTTAAAAAGAGGAGGGTGAAAGGTTCCCTTACCGACATGGGTATCTTTCGAAACATAAACCTCGTGAAAGAAGGACAATACAAAATTAATTTAAATACTCATAAAATAAATTATATTACACAATGAGTAAAATAATGGGAAGTACATACTCCACTCAAAGGAAATTGTGGCAAATGTAGCATAAATCTCACGGGAATGAAAGTGAGATGAAAAATCCCTTACGAAAACTCGGCATCCTAACGACGCCACATAAAACTTACAAAAATGAATTTATGAGATCAAATAGGGTATCTCATAAAATGGCCATAAAAATTACAGTATTAGTAATATAAAATAATATCCCCAAACATAAGAAATATGAGCTTAAAAGAAATGACATAAAAGAGAGTACTTAAAAAGAAAGAGAGGTGTAGGGTCCCTTACCTCAAGTCCAAATTGACTCGATCATTCTTTAACGTCCTGAATAATAAACTTGAGTTAATCTCTACTTTCTTAAGGACCTTTTTATAGTTCATTATTCCTTTTACACCATGTTATAAACATCATGTAATCATTTAAGTTAATAATGTTCATTTTGTCAGTATTTGGTTCTTAAGTCAAAAATAGACTTCTTACACTTACATGTTGTTAATTTGGTCAAAGGTTCGTCATATCCAGAATGATATTAATGATTTGGATAACATATATATCATATATATTCATCATATACATGTATTTATAATATTACATCACATTTAGAGGTAAGAAATGAAATGCACTGTTCATGGAGACGGTAAGCCGTACATATGCATGAACGCTACTTCCATTTCTATTTCGTATTTTCTGGAATGGAATCATAATGATATAAGAGTATATTATAATTCCAGTATAATAACATCTATAATATCATTAAATTTATCCTTTACACATCCCACATATGGTATTAACGAATCAAATCACTTTCAGGGGGCGGTAGTCCGCACTTCCTAAAATGAAGATATCGTGTTTACCCATAATGGAAACAGTAATGGTATGCCATAAATGAAAAATACAGAATATTAAGGAAATAATAAACATATTATATATCATATATAAAAATAGTGACATCATAATTGCCACATTTGAAGGTGTTAAATGAGTATTGAACAATCATCGTTTCGGGAGGCAGAATTTCTCCATCCACGGAAACCGTATGTTCTTTAACCATTTTATGTAGTTGTATGAGAGTGTAGCTTGAATAAATATTATAACAACAACCTAGTATATTGAAGATACTGGTGTTGTTACAAAAGAAATAAATAAAAAGATTTTAGGGGGTTGGAGAAGCAAAATAAAACAAATGAACATGAGAGAATGAATTACGTTTAAAAGTGTAACTCCTTTTGATTTGAGCCTAAAGGCATCCTTTGAAAGGATTATTCCCAAAGGGAATCCTCTATGATGAGGAGAGGGATGTGGAGAGACAAAATGGGAAGGGGTTGGCCGATCCAAAGGCTTGAGGAGTGTGTGAAATGAGGTAGAGGTGGGGGCCTTTTATAAGAGGAGAGGAGGGACACTCTTGGAAAGTAAAGTTAAGTTACTTTATTTTAAAAAGAGTTTTGGATTAAAAAGGTCCCACATTGCTATAATTATAGGATAAGGTGATAAGGATTCGAAATACACTCATACAATTGGTTTTGGCCATGCGTAGGTTTTAGATTTTACATTATCTTTCCATTTTATTTAAATCGTTAAATAATGAGGTCATCGCTGCATCATCATGATGTCATAAATAATTTAATTTATATAAAGTCTAAAAATTATAAAAAAATACTATGATGTAGGAAATATTATTAGATTTACAATTAATACTTATAGTCAAATATATTATTTGTATAACCCCCTGTAAAAATTGTTTTAGTAAAACATTTCATGTTTGTCTCATTTTTACTTTAACTTTAAATAAAAAGATATTAATGTCATTTTCCAACCAAAGTGGCTTCATGGGGTCCCCAAGTTGACCCATGTCTTGTCTTGGTCGGCCATGACACATCCAATAAGGTTAGGAAATGTTTCTAGGTCATTTTATATTATTAAATCATTATTTTTACCTTAAACTACACTAATTACCACTAATCGCGATTAAAAACATAATAAGTTACTATTCACCAAAAAAATTTATTTTTATCTCATTGAACCACATTTTACTTCTTAATGACAATCATGTATGTCGGATTTTTGAAATTCAAAACACAAAGGTGGCAAAATTTCATTTAAACGGAAAATCAGTTTTTATAAGTACCACTTAGTGGTTTCACTATTCATCAAAAATTGAAGTTTTTCAGAAAATTACCAAAAAATCACCCTAAGATATATTTGATATTATGAATTCAAAAATGAAGTCTATTTTACAAAATTCAAATCATATAAGTCACATTAATTAATTTAATAATTAATTCCCGCTGTCAAAGCAAATAGCGTGTTTTTATGAAACAATAAGTATCAAAAGATTGACAGTAGTTTAAGTATGATTTCAAAGTGAAATTAATTTCAACGACCACTATTGGAATTAATGGTAAAAATATATTCTAATTTCACTTTAAAACCTATTCAAAAGATAATCTAATCATATAAATAAATTAGATTAAAAAGAGGTTTTGAATTAAAATACAACATTTTACACTATTCATTAAAAAAATGAACTTTTTCGGAAAGATACCGAAAATTTACACAAAGTAAATTTTGATGTCCCGATTCTTAAGAAGAGTTTTATTTGGTCCAATGGAATTTATAAGAGTGAACAAAACTATATTTAATGATGGTTCGCCATCAAAAGGTGATAAGTGAACTTTTATTGAAAACTAGGGCATATACGCCTAAAGTTGAATTATTTCCGTATTTTATGCCTTTATCTTTTATTGGATAAATGTAAAAACATTTAGAAAAACATATACAATCATATTTTAGTTATTTCTATCCATTCCCGCCAATACAACGGCTACATGTTAACTACCATTTAAAATAATATTATTTTATTATTAGAGTGCAACGTAAGATTCCCAAGAAACTCGTTGTTACGTGTTGGGTACACCATCGAGCATAGCGTCCCCTTTAAAGTCATATTAATATTTTATTCACAAATTTGGATAAATAAGAAAATTTCATATTCTTTATTTACCTGGGGTGTTACATGGGAGGTCAATATTACCTCAAGTGGAACCAAATATAATATTTATTATTTTTAGGTATTTTATGGTCATTAAATACATTCATAAAAAACATAAAATCACAGGTTTTGTGAATTATTATCCTTAATATATATGTTTCCCCACTTTTACAATTTTCAGTATTCAATATTATCACAACTTTTATAACTTTTTTAATTTACCAAAATTGAATAAATTTGAGTAAGGATTATATCAATATTTGCAATAAACATTTATACATATGATAAATATTTTATAAATTAAAAATCATATCTTTTTTAAAAACTACTTATAAAATAAGAATGTGTAACAAGCCAAAACAATGCTTTTACATTAATCATGCTCATAATTTTGTTACTATTTAATGGTAAGCATATTAATTATAAAGGATTAATTTTACATAAATGAAAATTAAATAAATTGAAAAACAATACGGTAAAATATAATATTTTTTTATCAATTTTAAATCATTTATTAAAATATCATTTATCATTATATAAAATTAATGTTAATTTAGACATTCTTAATTTAATTTTTATATTAAAACAAACATAATTATAGAATTTGAATATATTTTGTTAAAACCTATGTAAGATGATATATTCATCTACGAAATTTTAAAACTAATTATCATGATAAAAGATTAATTTATATTTAGAATCTATACATATAACTGAACATATGTTTTTTTGGTACCTATCCTAATGATTTATAAATATTAAAATTAAGAAAACATACTTTTTTATGTTTCTCATTACCTAACTTATTATATGGGTCATATTGAATGGAAAATAGAATTAAATTTCCATATCTCTAAAAATTATATTGTAAAGGTATATATAATTTCATTTAGTAATATTTATTTAATAATTTATGACATTTCACCCATATCATTATATATCGATGCCCGATGAACCCCTTTTTATCTTAACTATGGTAATTAATTTTTATGGAATTCATTATTAATTTCATAAAAATATTATCATTTATAGATTAAAAATTATTAATTGTTATAATTAAAAAATTAGATTCATATTTTCCATATTCAATTCATAGTATATGAATAAATTAATTTTAACTTAATCAAAAAGATGCGATGGTAAAGAGGATTTTTTTCATAGAAAATTTATATATCATTGAAATAATTTTTTATGAAAATAAAACACAAAAATTAATACAATAACATAAAATGGATTAATGGATATATAGTTTTACTTTTTTTACATTATAGATAATTAAAAATATAATTTATCATTATGAATAATTTAATCAAAAAACTAGTTTTCATTAAAAATTCAATACATATCACTAATAATGAAAAATAAAACATTTCAGATACAACCCAATATTTAACTAGAAGATAATTTTAATAAAATAATTTTTAAAATTATGTTTATATTAACAAATTTTTTTTATAAAATAGAAAATTTAGTTTTTAAAATAAGTGTCTTATAAGAAGGCGAGGAAACAAAATTTTATAACAATGCATTTTTATGTGTAAAATTTTATTTATTCGTACCACTTTTCTTCAAAACATATAAGATGAATTTTAAGAATATTATTGAATATATAATATAATAATATCAATAAAATCATTTACCCAGTTTTATTAGGTTAATTTATTTATATAAAACACACATGATCTCATTAAAAAAATTATCAAAAAAAAATGTATTTATATTTTATAAATAGTTTTATTTTTATTTCAAACTATTTATACACAAATGGTTTATATAAACTCAATTATAAATTAGATTCATATCCTATAAATTAAAATTAATAACTTCCATTCAAATATAAACTATATAAATAACATATATGATAATAATATTTAAATAGTATGTAATTTTTGTTTTAAACGCAAAGTTGTGTGAAATGAAAGGTAAACTCGAAATAGTTTGGGACACAAGAAAAAATTACAATATCTTGTAACCCATAGTAAAATTATTATTTCATGTGAGGTACACTATTGAAATGATTAAATTAATTTGGAATGATAATTTTGAAAATTTTGGGGTGTTACAAAACCCATCCTTAATACATTCTTTTAAAGCGTGAATAAATCACATCGCTTCGGATGGTGGTTTCCTCCGTACACATGAGTGGAAATATAGTATTTCAAAAATATTGTAATCATGAAGGTATTTTTTGTTGTAATAATATCATAAACAATATATATATGTATAATAAATCCATAATTACGTCCAACCATGCGAGGAATTAATTGAAAAACGAATGACATCAGTTTGTGAGGCGATAGTCTGTTGTACACACAAATGATGATTTTGAGAACCATTTGGCTGAAATGGAGAGGGATGAAGGTAATTAACATTATATAATAATATATAATTATATGAAATTATAAAAGAGTATTAAATAATCATCTTATAATAATTAGTTACCATTTTTTTGGAAGAAAATATACAAATAATGCTCGTTGAGGAATGTTGCATCTTCTCAAAGTATCATCCTTTGTATAAAACAAATATCATTGATATGACAGATTTATGATAAAAATATGGATTATACGATTTGAGTAGAGATTTTGGGATGTCTTATGGTTTTTTATTGGAAAAACCAAATGTTTTTTAATGTGTGCATATGATACAAGAATTAGCCTCGTTTTATACGTGAAGTGAGTGTACCACATATAATTGGTTTGAAAAGGAAGAATTATTCCCATGATTTTTATGTAAAAAGGTACTAATAATTGAAACTTTTCAAAAATAGAAGGTATAAGGTAAAATAGTTACTCAAAATTAGGTGTTTTTCTGTATTTTGTTATTTTAAACCACTATTTTTAGTTTAACCCTCTCAGTAAACCCCTTTTAACTTAACCATAACAAATATTTTCTATTTTTTCAGTTATAATTTTGATGAAAAATAATTTTGAACATAATATATGTTATAAATTATTATTATTCCAAATATTTAGTCGATTTTTCGATATTCAATTCTTATTATTGAAATTTAATTTTAAAATAATCCTTGAGAAGCGATTAGAAGGTAGGTTTTTAAAGATAAAACACTGAAAATTATATAAATTATATATATATATATTAAATATGAAATTTATTCCAATTAACCAAATTTTATCAGTCGGTGTATAATTTGAATAATTTTACATTAATAACAATTTAAAATATAAATTTAGTTTTTTAATGAATAAATAAAATAGTGAGTTTTCAATAAAATTATGTATTTTACTATCCATAAAAAAATTAATCTTTTTAGAATCTTATAAAAAATTAACCATAATATAATTTTTACAAGAGGATTTAAAAAATTATGATTATTTTTTCATATAAATATTTTAAAATTTGTAAACATTAAATTAAATACAAAACCCACAGATGCAACAAAAAGAGGTTTTTTGAAAAGTGTATTTTTTGAGAACAATATTATTTTATTTGAAAACTGTGTGTAATAATAATCAATTAATTAATATTAATTATAAATTATAGACATATAATATTTAAATTTTATTTTAATATTTCCACAATAGTGATTATTTTAATAAATTAAAATGGTGAAACACTGTGAAATGTAAAATAATATTTAAAAACAGTTGTTTTTTTATACACCAAATATAATCATGTACTAAAATCATGTATAAAGTTTATTAAATGTATCTAAATTCAAATAAAATTACTAAATTATAATTATGTTACTCTAGAACATAATTAGTAATTTAATTTAGTAAATTAATTTGTAATAAATGAGTGTTTTACAAAAAAAATTGTATTATCACTATTCACTAATAATCAATATTTTCAATAAAAATGGTAAAATTTAACAATAAGTTAATTTCAATAGGATGATTAAAAAAATAATATTATCAAATAAAATTAATTTTCAAAATTCTATATAAATTAATTGTAAAAATATCTCACAAAAGGAAATGAATATAATTTTTGTTGAAAACATATTATTGATGTATATATTTATATTACAAAAAAGATGGATTATTTATAAAGAATATATAATTAAATTTATTTTGAGTAGGAAAATTATAGGTATATATCATAAAGTTGTTAATACGATTCATATATGAATATTTAAGGGATATTTTATAATGATAATAATTAACATAACATTATTTCATAGTTCTCTCAATCCCGGTATCGTGTGTCATGTACACTCTTGAATAAAAAACATGTTAGCATTCAAAGAATGAATAAAATGGGGCTGTGTATAACTAATGTTAGACTACAATTTTCAGGTAACAAAAAATATTGAAAAAATATATTCATTTGGAGGAAAATATTTCCAAAAAGCTTCTGGTGTTACATTATAACCCCTTTAAATGAATTTCACAATCAAAATTCATCTTGGTAATCAAACGTGTATCGTTTTAAAATTCCTTCATAGAAACTCACATCATAAAACTTTTTAAAAAATATACTCATAAAAAAGAGTGGTGGATGTGAGATAGTGATCTCGGATAATTCGTATTTTGATTTTCTGAATAAGAGATCAATTGTGAAAACTAACAACATGGACCGAGAAGAGAAAAAATACACCCCAATACTGATAGAGAGAGATAGAAAATATTTACCGTAAGAAAGTTGGTGATTTAGAGAATGTTAATGAATACTAATCCATAAACTAATGTTGTGTGAAAAAAGAAATTGATGTCATAAAAATGATGATAAAATGACAAAATTATATTTTCTTATTATTCGCATTGTATTTATATTTTCTTTTACTTATAAAATGTGAACCTATTAATTTGTACTTAATTGATATATTCAAATTTCATAAGAATTAAAAAATTATTTTATTCTGACTTGTTAAATTCTCAATTCATATCTTACCCTAATTGATGATTTTTTCCATTTCTAAAGAAATAAATTAAATTCATAATATAATGATAAGTCATTTATTCTATCTATAGTTAAAAAAATAAAACTAGATATCCAATATGAATACATATTTATATAATGATGTAATAAATAATACTTAAAACATCATCCAAAGTTAATCATAAACCATTACATAAATGAATTACCATATATTCCTTCTAAAATTTATTATATATAAATATTGTGACTATGTTTCTCAAATTTTTCATAACATCAATCCTCTATATATCATAATTTTTCACATGGATGTTACAAACCAAACATATGAACAATTTCATCATATATTCACTTATAATATGGTAATAAACTAAATTATAATAAAAAACAATGATGACTTGAATTCTCCCACAATCATTGAATAAATCATTAGATTATTTCATATATTTCATTGATACAATAATTTTTTAAACCCTATCAATGATAATATAATCATTCTTTTTTTAAAACCCATTTATGAGTTCTCAGGTCATAAATACCATAGAATTTATATTATCCCAATAAATAATCCCATCATCTAATATAAACACCATTTTATCAAAATTTTGTTCATATTACGGGTTACCTTACCAAAATTAAAATATCACCTTTCAAGTAAATAATTTTTCAACACCAACCTTATGACTTAACATATTCATGAAAATCGTTAATAATAAACTACTATGGAATAATACATAGACGTTATAAAATTATAATATCCAGAATACCTATGATAAAAATACACATAATTGAATACCAATAGATTAATATATCAATAATTTCACTTTATTCATAAATCATTTACTAGGATTTTCCATCAAATTATTTAACACTTGTTTCTTTAATATATCATTTTTACACTTAATTATGAACAATATAATCATAAAACCTTACTTCATTACAAATTATATTTACCTTTTGGACATAGATTCTCACTATTCACATAGTGTCCACATCTCAAACATTCAACCATCGGTGATTCCTAAGGGAGACCACTATTCTTATCTATTATATTATCTAATTTTTTAATTTTTTTAATTAATTTTTAAATTAATTTTTCCCTTTTTTCTACAACCAAAAAATCATCTCATACCTATGAATCATTCCCTTGAGTGTTTCTTCCCATATAATTGAAATATTAGAAACTGCATATTCTTTCCTTTATACTATACACTACATAAACTTTTAGATAATTCTATCATTCTCTTTATTAATGAGTCCTACATTTGAATAAGTATCTCATTATTTATCATGTTTCATGATTGTTATTAAGCATAATAACCAAATTATTCACTCAATTAATCATTGCATTTAAATACTTATCAAAAGAAATAGCTATTACATTAAACGTATACACTAATATTTCTGGTTCCCACCTGTGAATAAAACAATCAATTTTAGTATGATAAATGGAAAAAATAATATTAAACCAAATAATAATTAATATCACTTATATGGTGTTTATATAATGATAATTTATTTTCAATATATGACTCTTTATGTATATCCTAGGTCAATCATAGTCACAATCTCTTTGAATCTCTCATTTTGGGTTATATATACGTTGTGAATTTCCAAATCATATCCCTTGGGAGTTTCCAAATAGGTGTCTCAAAATTCATATTATCATTCCAAAATGGATGTAATTTTTTGGAAACAAAACACTCTTTCATTTACAAAAGTTCTTGGAAAATTTTCTAATCATTGACTCATATTTGTAATTATCCTTATAAAAATCCCTAGATATATCCTTAGGAATATAAACAGGGATCTAAAAAATGTTTTCTCCTCCTTATTTCCAAATTTTAATTAATATTATCCTATTATAAAAATTAATTATACCCTATTTTCTCATATATAGATATTTCATCATTTTAGATGAATATTTAAGAAGTTACAAAATCAAATTCTAGAGAACTTCAATAGTTAATTTTCATTGAAAAAAGGAAAAAATATTCCTTATTCAAGATTGATCTTGAATGTATCCCCTAAAAATACTCCAATTCCGTACTCTCTACCACAAAACCATACCTAAAAAAGGCTTTCTTAACATGTGGAAAAGAAGCATAAAAATTGGTGTGATTAGACTCTTAGTATAAGTAAATAAGGGAGATACATAATCATAACATGAGAACGAGGGTATTAGAACATGAGAATAACATTTCAAAACCATACACTGCATTTAAGGATCTTAATCCTTAGACATTTCATAAATATTATATGTTTATAATATAGGACTCGTATAAAAATCAATTATCATGAGACATAGGAGAATAAAATTTTTATAATAAAAGGGATTGTGGAATATATATAAGAATAAAAAATAAATTCCAAGTAGTAATGGATTCTTGATAAACCATAATAGTGGAATGGTTTCATTCCCCAATACAATTTAGTACTCATGGTTCACTCATAATACCATCATAGATAATAATGTCCCTTGTTGAACAGGTTTCTCTCCCAATTACAGTACATTATATCTCATGAGATATTAATCTTCCTTACTTCATTAGTGTTAATATATGTACACCATAACATAATGAACATCATACATTTGTGTGTCATAAGAACATAAAAAATTCTACATATCATAACTCAGGAAATGAAATAGTGTCATATACATTTCATCCCATAATTACCGATATAAACAAGAAAAGATTGAAAATTATTTTATAATTCAATCACTTTATATACCATGGATAATGAAGCATTATTGATACGAAATTTAGCATGGTATAACCCATGGAAGATAAATGGTGTTTTGAAAATCATTTTACTCTAAACATAAAAAAATCAGGGAAATAATATTAATATCCTTGTATAATATCCCCAATGAAGTAATATTTACATCAATGGATTTCATGTTCGATGGAAAATCATTTTTAAATGTAAATCACATGGGACATTTCATAAGGAAAATAAATTTTATTTAAAAATACATTTTCATAAAAAACACCTTATAAATACACTTTTATGAAAATAAAATTTTATAGTTATAATGTAATTGTTCAAAAAACATCTATAAAATTTTTGGAACAAAAATTCTATTCCACTTTAAAAAAAAATTAATCATTATAAACAGCCATTTTATATTTGAGATTACATTTTTAAAATATAAAATTTTCATAAATATTAAGGGTAAAATATATAGGGAGATGATCATTGGAAACATTCATTTTAAGCCTAATATCATTGATAGATCATCATAGAATGAAATACTATTTATCCCACAACTGTTAAAAATATATATATTTTACATATTACGTAAAAACTAAACAGAAATTTTATTGAAAAAGGATTGATGATTTGTTTAAATTTTTATGAGATGAAAATATGTTGAAGTGCATTGTGTTGCATTTGTTGTCAATGAGGCATGAAGTTGTCTTGGAATGAATGGATGTCAAGGAGTCAAGATGTGAATGTCAAAGGATGTGATGGTGATGGTGATGAAGGAGAATGGCCATGGTACACAGATGCATGTCACTTAGGAGATTCACTAAGTGACATAGGAGATGATGGTTGAAACATTCTCTAAGAAAATTAGACGATTGTTGAGCTGCTCTATAAGTTCATAGAACTTGTATCCTGATGATACAAAGTCACAACATGATTAGAAGACCATGCATTGTAGTGACAATGCATGAGGAGTTGAAAGGAGTTCCATCCACAACTACTAAGTGGATGATGTGCATTAATGAAGTCCATGCACTATCACTTAGTGCATGTGAATTTGAAGTTGATCCAATTGATCTCTGATTAGATCAATGAATCACATTGAAGAATTTAAGTGATTCAGGAGCTCAGTTGAAGATGAAGACCCTTCGTGAATTCCATTACAAAGTGATGAATAAATGTTGAAGAAGAATGAAGGAATTCTAATGAAGAAGAAATAATTGATCAAGTGATTCGGCTGATGAAGAACCTTCTACAAATGTCTCATAAGTCTAGAATACATGATTGAAAGGAGTTGAGGATGTTTGTGGAATAAGGATGAAGAATAAATGGAAAGAATGGCTTAGAAGAAGAGGAGGAGGCATTTGGAATTTAGAATTGGTATTTTTTCATGGAGGACTTTGTTTTTGACAAAGTCCTATTTGTTACTTTGCCAAAAAATATGGCCAGCCCGTGAGCACCTTGTGGGTTCAACCCCAAGGCTCATGTGGGCCTAAGGCGCCACGCCCAAGGGGGAACCCGTGGGGCGAGCTCAGGGCGGCAGGGGCGCACCCGCAGACACCACAGAGGCGTTGGGGCACGCCCGGAGGAGCGCAGGGGGCCGTGTATAAGCCCCCGAGGGCACGCGGTGGTGAAGCCCGCGCACCCAGGATGCATAGTGGGCGCTAGGAGCGCGCCTGCAGGGAGCAAGAGTGGGCGCAGAGCGCGCCCGCAGGGAGAACACGGTGCGGGGCGGCACCGTGGAGGGAGAAGATTCAACTGGCGGGTTGAGGCAGCGCCAGGGTTATAAGCCGCGGCAAAATCCCGCGCCGTTTCGATGTGGGACGCGTATTTTTCACCGGGAGAAAATCTCCGCCGTCCGAGCAATCGCGCGCTCGATCTGGACCGCTCATCTGATCCGCCGCGCCCCCGATTTAATCCGGCCGTCCGATGTCCTTCATTCGCCCGATCGAACGGCTCCCGGCTTATCTTCATCCTCGAGCTCGAACGAAGACCACCCGCGAGCAGCCGCTGAACCAGAGCACTCCCGACGACCTATTTCGAGTTCCCGACCACCATTTTCGAAACCGAGACCTCCATTCGGCTCGTCTGGCCACACTGAACACAACCATGCACAAAAATAGTCTTGCATGCGACAAATGAGAAAATTTGATGAAAGCCGAGGCAAACGAAGTTGCCGAGGCATCGGGTGTTCGTGTTTTGCATGGGATGGCCTAAACAGAGGCCATGCACACGTTCCGCGACTCATGCATGAGAAGGAGCGAAAATAAGGGAACCCGCGTGGAAACAGAGGAAAGAAATCAAGATTTGGAAAATCTTGATAACCCGAAACTTTCGGGAGTTCAAAGATTTATCACGCGGAAGTCTTGAGGATTCTCTGCCTATAAAAGGAGAGGTCGAGACCTCATTGTGGTTTTGTTGAAACTCTGTTGAAAAACCGAGTCCCGCGAAGCCTCTGCCTCGCGAAGTAGAAGCCCCGCGCAAGTTATTTGCGCGGCTGTTGTTCTCGGTGCCACCCGAGGCCCGAAAGAGATCCCTGCGCGCCTCTCTTGCGCGACAGGAAGGATCCGAGCCGCATATTTGCGCGCTCGAGACTCTTGTTCCCTCTCTGCCCGCACCCTTGCGCGGCAGGAGGAAGATCCCGCGGGTGTTGCACTTGTGCGCCCCGCGGAAGGAGGAACTTGCGCGCCTTGCCACTGCACCCTTGTGCGGCTGTTGAAGAAGGAAGGAGCCCGAGGGTATTTCACCCTTGCACACTTGAGCCTGCGCGGCATTTGAAGACAGGAAGAGGGCCACACCCCCTTGCACCTTGCGCGCCTCCTTTGAAGGCAGTAAGAGTTTGGGTTGTGTTTCACACACATTGTGTGTGTGCCAAGGAAGGCCGAGGCCTTGCCTCGTGTGTGTGCCAAGTGAAGTGGAAGACCACTTATGTGTGTGCCATGTGCTAAGAAGGCCACCTCTTGTGTGTGCATTTGAAGAAGAGGCCGTAGCCTTTGGGGTGTGCAAAAAGAGGAGGAGGCCCTAAACATTGGTGTGTGCAAAAAGAAAACAAAGAGGCCGTAGCCCTTGTGGTTGTGCATACTTGAAGTTTAAAAGAGAAAAACAAAGTGTGTGTGAAAAGTGGAAGAGTACAAGAAGAGGAAGGCCATTACATACCTACGGCTTGTGTGTGCAAAATTAACAAAGAGGCCGTAGCCCTGGGTGTGTGCAAGAAATGAAGTGTAGACCACAACAAAGAAGAACTCATTCAAGTGTGTGTGCAAAGTGAAGAACTTGTGTGTGCTTAACAAGTGAAGGCCGAACCTATGTGTGTGCTCTAAGAGGAGTGGACACACTTAGAAGAAGAAGTTGACCCACACTAAAGTATAACACACATTTAAGTGTGTAAACACATTGAACAAAAAGTGTGAAGTTCAAGTGAGAAGGTGTGTGCTTAAAAGAATTACACTCTTTGTGGGTCTACTGCACCAAGAGGAAGAAAAGGAGAGTGCATGCATGCATGCATGCACGTGCACACGTGAACAGTGCTAAATCAGTGGTGTGTAACTGAGACTGGACCAGACCGAAGATAAAGACATCAGTTGTCTGAGCATTCAGTAGTTGAAGAGAGAAGCCGGGTCATCCTTAGAAGAAGGTGATAAAGCCCGAGCTAGACGAGAAGACCTGATCAACTCAAGTGATCAGAGGTACAGAGCAAGGCCAGCAGTTTTTATCCCAGACTGCTGAGGATACTTGAAGAACTTAAAGTGAAGAAGAGCTACTCGTGCGACTCGAGGAGCCAAGAGAAGACCCTGTGGGACTCAGGGAGAAGAAGTCTTCAGTGGGATTCTGGAGCAGGCCAGTGGGACTCTGGTAACACTGTGTGAAGCAGTATAAAGACCCTCCTGTGGGACTCAGGAGAGATACAGTGGGACTCTGTATCGACCATTGTAATTTTAACAGGTTATAATGGAGAATCCATGCTGGGAGAGCATGGCAAGGATGTAGGCCTTTGGTGCCGAACCTTGTAAATCCTTGTGTCCTGTGCCTTTTCATTACTGCAGTATCCGAGAAAGGTTGAGAGATACAAGAAGAGTGGATCGAGGCTTTAACCAGCCATGGAGGTTTAATTGATAAGAATCAATTAGTAAAAAGTTTTAAGGGATCACTGATTCACCCCCTCCCCCTCTCAGTGATTCACACTGATCTGGGCACTTCAATTGGTATCAGAGGCAGGTTGCCTCTAAAAGATCCAAGGGAGTCTTTATGAAGTGCAGATTTGAGGAAATGAGTGACCAGCCTCAAATGGAGATATCTGCCAAGACTCAGAAAAATAGAAAGAAGAAACAGTCCAAGAAGACGAAGAAAGCCTGTCCTAGCTGTGATGAAGTTGAAACAATGAATGATCTTCAGAGTGCACTCAAATATCTTCAGAAGACAGTTCCCATGGAAGTGGCAAAGTGTATAGCTACAGGCATCCATGATCTTCATGAAGAAAAATCACAGTTAGAAGAAGAAGCCAATGCAATGGAAGATCAATTGGCTAAAAGGGTTGGCATAACCAACACTCTCAGAAACCTGGTGAATGCCAAAGATGAAACAGTATCTCTTTGCAATGAAAGATATGAAGACACTGCTGAAGAATTGCAAAGAAGCCTTTCTGAGAAATAATTCTTTAAGATGATGGTCAAAGAAGTGTTCCATGCACTGGAGAAGTTGCACAGAGTCTCAATGATTGTCAAAGATGCTCAACTAGAAGATAAAGTCAAAAGGGTGAAGGAGCTTGACAACTCAATGCTTGAAATCAAGAAGGTGCATGAAGACCAGTTAGAACAGCTGAAAGAAAAATGGGAAGGAAGGCTAAGAACAGTTGAGGATGAGAAGAACTCCCTCAACATGAAGTGTTTAGAATTGGAGGTGATATTGAAAAATCTGCAATCACCTAAAGCTGAATCCTCCCAGTCAGCTGATAGAAGAAATGTTGCTACACAAGTATGCATTGAGAAGGATGATTCTAAGAGAAAGACATCCTCTAATAAAAGTGCAACATCTTCTAGAAAGAAGGTACCATCCATCCCATCTTGTACTCATGTCTCTAATTGTGTTTCCACAAAAAGTGCAGGATGGAAGAATAATTCTAAACAAGTATGGATGAAGACAATGAAGAAAGAAATCTCTCCTGAAGCAGCACAACAATTCAAGACAAGTACCCTAAAATCAGAAGGACTGAAGAAGTCAAGATTTGTGGGTCAATGTTGGTGTTGTAATAAGTATGGGCACTGTGCAAAGGATTGTTGGTACAATCCACTAAATGACAAAGCACAAAGGAAGCTCATGCCAAGGGGGAGCAAGCCAGAAGGAAATAAGCAACATCCACAGGTCCAGAGACATCTGTTTACTGCTAACAGATTTGGATTACTTGACAACATCTGGGATGATTGCAAAAGTGGTCAAAATGATACATGTCAATCTCCAACTGTATCCAAAGATGAAAAGAAGAGAAGATCACTGAACCTGGCTAAGAGAGATTCCTTGGGAAGCAAGCAGAAGAAAGTGAAAGATGCTCCCAAGAAGAGTTTGAAGAATGAAGAGAAGTCCTTGGAATTGAAATCCAAGAAGGGTGATGCATCCAAAAGGACCACCAAGAAAACATGATTCTACTGTGGAAAGAATGGTCATACCATGGATCTTTGTAAAGAAGCCATGAAAATCAATAGAAGCCAACTGAACTCAAAAAGACAATCAATCCAGAAGAAGAAGAAGGGATTGATTGAAAACAAGTTGCCTAAGAAAGGTAGCTTGACAGCATCTAAGGAACCATGTGAAACTTCCAGAACTGGGGCCACTCTTCCAAATGATATACTTGTCATATGGCCACATCAGTTGCAACTTGCCAAAGATCTCCAGAGAGCTGAAGATGATGTTCTGGAAATTGCTAAGGCAAAAAGGAAGAAGAAGATTTCACATGAAGATGTATTGAGATCCACACCAGCACAAACATCATTGAAGATCAAATGTGCAAGTGTGAAGACTGGTGAAAATGGGACATCTCGGTTGAGAGAATCTTCTCAACCTTGTTGTTCACGTTGATGAACCAAGGAGGTTCCATATTATTCCATTATACTCTGGGTATATACATGTGCTAACATTGCAGGGAATTGAAGATGATGATCATTCTCAGCTGGAGGATGGTTTGGAAGGAATGGAGTGCACCCCTTGAGGGGAGCCAATCTGGAGAAGATGATGTTCTAAAATTAATATCATCTTGAGAAAGTGAAGGTATTCCAATCATTCTTTCATCCCTTGTTTCTTAATTGAGTTTATCTTGTCAATTAAGGGGGAGTATGGATTGAAGACAAATGATTGAAAGGGGGAGCTTTATCTTTGCACTGAACTTTCTAATGAGTTTTGTGAAGTATGTGCAGGATTTAGCAATTCATTGGTATATCTGAAAAATTTCAAACCCCTAAGCATGATCTCACATGTACAGTGAATTTTGGACAGCTTTGAATTCCTTGGTCATATCACTCTTGTTTTCTACACCGGGTTAGCCCAAGTAGACTTAGAGCTGATTTACTAAAGGTTCTTTGCTAAAGAGAACATGTGACATCATCCCTCTCTTAGTGTTTTTCAAGAAAATACTTTTTAAAGGGAGGAAGTGATATTTTGAAGAGAACCACATCACACCTTTGCATTTGATTGCCAATAAGGGGGAGAAAATATTGGCACACATATTGACCCATTCATATGTGCTAAAGGAGTGTATTGACAACAAATGCAAAGGGGGAGATTGAAGTGCATTGTGTTGCATTTGTTGTCAATGAGGCATGAAGTTGTCTTGGAATGAATGGATGTCAAGGAGTCAAGATGTGAATGTCAAAGGATGTGATGGTGATGGTGATGAAGGAGAATGGCCATGGTACACAGATGCATGTCACTTAGGAGATTCACTAAGTGACATAGGAGATGATGGTTGAAACATTCTCTAAGAAAATTAGACGATTGTTGATCTGCTCTATAAGTTCATAGAACTTGTATCCTGATGATACAAAGTCACAACATGATTAGAAGACCATGCATTGTAGTGACAATGCATGAGGAGTTGAAAGGAGTTCCATCCACAACTACTAAGTGGATGATGTGCATTAATGAAGTCCATGCACTATCACTTAGTGCATGTGAATTTGAAGTTGATCCAATTGATCTCTGATTAGATCAATGAAGCACATTGAAGAATTTAAGTGATTCAGGAGCTCAGTTGAAGATGAAGACCCTTCGTGAATTCCATTACAAAGTGATGAATAAATGTTGAAGAAGAATGAAGGAATTCTAATGAAGAAGAAATAATTGATCAAGTGATTCGGCTGATGAAGAACCTTATACAAATGTCTCATAAGTCTAGAATACATGATTGAAAGGAGTTGAGGATGTTTGTGGAAGAAGGATGAAGAAGAAATGGAAAGAATGGCTTAGAAGAAGAGGAGGAGGCATTTGGCATTTAGAATTGGTATTTTTTCATGGAGGACTTTGTTTTTGACAAAGTCCTATTTGTTACTTTGCCAAAAAATATGGCCAGCCCGTGAGCACCTTGTGGGTTCAACCCCAAGGCTCATGTGGGCCTAAGGTGCCACGCCCAAGGGGGAACCCGTGGGGCGAGCTCAGGGCGGCAGGGGCGCACCCGCAGACACCACAGAGGCGCTGGGGCACGCCCGGAGGAGCGCAGGGGGCCGTGTATAAGCCCCCGAGGGCACGCGGTGGTGAAGCCCGCGCACCCAGGATGCATAGTGGGCGCTAGGAGCGCGCCCGCAGGGAGCAAGAGTGGGCGCAGAGCGCGCCCGCAGGGAGAACACGGTGCGGGGCGGCACCGTGGAGGGAGAAGATTCAACTGGCGGGTTGAGGCAGCGCCAGGGTTATAAGCCGCGGCAAAATCCCGCGCCGTTTCGATGTGGGACGCGTATTTTTCACCGGGAGCAAATCTCCGCCGTCCGAGCAATCGCGCGCTCGATCTGGACCGCTCATCTGATCCGCCGCGCCCCCGATTTAATCCGGCCGTCCGATGTCCTTCATTCGCCCGATCGAACGGCTCCCGGCTTATCTTCATCCTCGAGCTCGAACGAAGACCACCCACGAGCAGCCACTGAACCAGAGCACTCCCGACGACCTATTTCGAGTTCCCGGCCACCATTTTCGAAACCGAGACCTCCATTCGGCTCGTCTGGCCACACTGAACACAACCATGCACAAAAATAGTCTTGCATGCGACAAATGAGAAAATTTGATGAAAGCCGAGGCAAACGAAGTTGCCGAGGCATTGGGTGTTCGTGTTTTGCATGGGATGGCCTAAACAGAGGCCATGCACACGTTCCGTGACTCATGCATGAGAAGGAGCGAAAATAAGGGAACCCGAGTGGAAACAGAGGAAAGAAATCAAGATTTGGAAAATCTTGATAACCCGAAACTTTCGGGAGTTCAAAGATTTATCACGCGGAAGTCTTGAGGATTCTCTGCCTATAAAAGGAGAGGCCGAGACCTCATTGTGGTTTTGCTGAAACTCTGTTGAAAAACCGAGTCCCGCGAAGCCTCTGCCTCGCGAAGTAGAAGCCCCGCGCAAGTTATTTGCGCGGCTGTTGTTCTCGGTGCCACCCGAGGCCCGAAAGAGATCCCTGCGCGCCTCTCTTGCGCGACAGGAAGGAGCCGAGCCGCATATTTGCGCGCTCGAGACTCTTGTTCCCTCTCTTCCCGCACCCTTGCGCGGCAGGAGGAAGATCCCGCGGGTGTTGCACTTGTGCGCCCCGCGGAAGGAGGAACTTGCGTGCCTTGCCACTGCACCCTTGTGCGGCTGTTGAAGAAGGAAGGAGCCCGAGGGTATTGCACCCTTGCACACTTGAGCCTGCGCGGCATTTGAAGACAGGAAGAGGGCCACACCCCCTTTCACCTTGCACGCCTCCTTTGAAGGCAGTAAGAGTTTGGGTTGTGTTTCACACACATTGTGTGTGTGCCAAGGAAGGCCGAGGCCTTGCCTCGTGTGTGTGCCAAGTGAAGTGGAAGACCACTTATGTGTGTGACATGTGCTAAGAAGGCCACCTCTTGTGTGTGCATTTGAAGAAGAGGCCGTAGCCTTTGGGGTGTGCAAAAAGAGGAGGAGGCCCTAAACATTGGTGTGTGCAAAAAGAAAACAAAGAGGCCGTAGCCCTTGTGGTTGTGCATACTTGAAGTTTAAAAGAGAAAAACAAAGTGTGTGTGAAAAGTGGAAGAGTACAAGAAGAGGAAGGCCATTACATACCTACGGCTTGTGTGTGCAAAATTAACAAAGAGGCCGTAGCCCTGGGTGTGTGCAAGAAATGAAGTGTAGGCCACAACAAAGAAGAACTCATTCAAGTGTGTGTGCAAAGTGAAGAACTTGTGTGTGCTTAACAAGTGAAGGCCGAACCTATGTGTGTGCTCTAAGAGGAGTGGACACACTTAGAAGAAGAAGTTGACCCACACTAAAGTATAACACACATTTAAGTGTGTAAACACGTTGAACAAAAAGTGTGAAGTTCAAGTGAGAAGGTGTGTGCTTAAAAGAATTACACTCTTTGTGGGTCTACTGCACCAAGAGGAAGAAAAGGAGAGTGCATGCATGCATGCATGCACGTGCACACGTGAATAGTGCTAAATCAGTGGTGTGTAACTGAGACTGGACCAGACCGAAGATAAAGACATCAGTTGTCTGAGCATTCAGTAGTTGAAGAGAGAAGCCGGGTCATCCTTAGAAGAAGGTGATAAAGCCCGAGCTAGACGAGAAGACCTGATCAACTCAAGTGATCAGAGGTACAGAGCAAGGCCAGCAGTCTTTATCCCAGACTGCTGAGGATACTTGAAGAACTTAAAGTGAAGAAGAGCTACTCGTGCGACTCGAGGAGCCAAGAGAAGACCCTGTGGGACTCAGGGAGAAGAAGTCTTCAGTGGGATTCTGGAGCAGGCCAGTGGGACTCTGGTAACACTGTGTGAAGCAGTATAAAGACCCTCCTGTGGGACTCAGGAGAGATACAGTGGGACTCTGTATCGACCATTGTAATTTTAACAGGTTATAATGGAGAATCCATGCTGGGAGAGCATGGCAAGGATGTAGGCCTTTGGTGCCGAACCTTGTAAATCCTTGTGTCCTGTGCCTTTTCATTACTGCAGTATCCAGGAAAGTTTGAGAGATACAAGAAGAGTGGATCGAGGCTTTAACCAGCCATAGAGGTTTAATTGATAAGAATCAATTAGTAAAAAGTTTTAAGGGATCACTGATTCACCCCCTCCCCCTCTCAGTGATTCACACTGATCTGGGCACTTCATATGTATTAAATATTATTTAATAAATATTTTTAAAAACACGAAAACTTTTTAGAAAACATGTTTTTAGAAGGAAAAGGGGTTTTGACCGAAAAGATGGTTTTTATAAAAAAAATGTTGTTTTTAAACAATTGAGTACATAAAGAGAGTAAGATGAATTAAAAACATGTATTATCATTAAAAAACAATAGTATAAAAACATTAATTATAATATTAAGATATATATCATACTATTTCATCATTGGATTCCTAATCACGTGGAATCTTGATAAATAATGAGATTCTAACAAGAAAAAACTTTGGAAACATTGAATTGTAAGACCCATGAAATGAAAACATTAAATGAAACTTATATAATAATGGGAATAAAAAATATAATGACATTAAAATACCATGGGGTTTTATATACCCCTCATATAAGATGATAGATATATAAGATAATAATATATCTAAATGAAGAAAAATTGAGAAACAAATCTTTTACATATTTTGGTACATTTGAACCGTAAGCCCATGAAAGAGTGATAAAAATATTGATATGTAAATAAATATAATTTTATTAATAATAATAATAATAATAAATTTTATTATATAAACTACATAAAAGAAATGGGTGGTGAATATTGAATGTGTCTTATAGAAGTAAAAAACATAGACAAGAATCCATTACCGCTTTCGTATTCTTCTGAATTATAATCCCCAATAAATAATAAAATAAATGAAAATTAAATAACATGAAATAATGTTATTTATGAAATTAATTTTCAACGGGAATGTATACAATGCACACAAAATATTCTAGTGTTTAATTTTCATATTCCTCATAGAAATAGAAGAGATACTAGAAATCCCTTACATTGAGTCTTGAAAACCTTAGTAAATTTAATAACCACATTAATAATATATATTTTTTTATAATACATATATTAATGAAAATATTTATATATAACAGAACATATATGATTCTCTATTGACCTTTTAATACATATTTAATATCAATTCTATGTTAATGTTACATTTTATATACAAACAACATTGTTTTTAGTATATGTTTTGATTTTTTATTTTTTATCATATTAATTGGATAATGAAGTACTAATTTTTAAAATTTTATATGTGATTAAAATATCTTATAAATTCTGTACATATGTATTTATAGTTATTTATAATATATAGTGATAGAAGTGAAATACTTCATTCATTAAGATGATACGCTATATGTATTCAAGAACATTGATTCCATTTTCATATCATCCATAATGAAATTAATTTGAATGATATATTTCAATTATAAAGTTATGTTAATTTAATATATATATATATCACATGTATTCATTAAAAAAATACATAATACCTACCATGTAATGTGTGCAAGAATCAGATTGCTTCATGTGGTAGTATTCCTCCGTACACAAGAGCGACATTATAATTTTCCAATAATTTGAATCAACGATGGAATGTTTGATATAAGAATTAAATAAGTACAATAATTTTATAAATATAATACATAAACAATAAAAACTTCATTATGTATTGTTGTGTGAGGTGGTGATGGAAAAACTAAATGTACCGGATTACATGGTGGTAGTCGGATATATACAGAAACAATGATTTTACCACCCATTAAATGGAAAAAGAGATGGTTTAAGGTCATAATATTAACATATAAAAATCATATTATATATAATATAGTTATATTACTATATTATATTGTGATAATAAATATTTCAGGATGTGGCAGAAGAAAAAAAATGTTCATAGATGAATGTTACTTCTTTTTTGGGGATCCAATTTATGTTTATGACAATATAATCATAATGAGGTATTTATATAAACAATACGGTATCTAGTATGATAGCATGATATTTGGTGTATGTGTTTTTTTTAATTTTCCAATCCATAAGTAATTTATGGTGTGATGAAGAAATTAAAAGGCGTGGACTTTTATAAGTGAGGTGGGTGAAACAAATGTAATTTTTGGAAATAATGAACTAAACCCTTATTTTAACATGACATAAGTCACTGATAATAGAAAATAATAAAATAATAAAATATATAATATCAAAAAAATTATGTAAAATGATTGTTTGATATGTTTTGGATTTTTTTAATAATAATATTTTTTGTTCAACCCCCGGTAACCCGATTATTATCCTAATCATGGTAATTAATTTTTTCTATTTTCTATATTTATTTTTTAAAAAAATAAAATTTTATTTTATTAGATAATATATGTTATTATGATTCCAAAATGGTATCTATTTTTTCAAATATCAATCACAGTAGCTAATTTTTTTAACATATTCATTATCCCATAGAGTTGACTAAAAGGATAGTTTTTAAAGAGGAAATTTTCAAATGATTACAATGTTTTTATATTTATATTCTATATTAAATTGCTTTAAATGAATAAAATGCGAGTAATAGGTTTTACATTAACTAATCGTTCATTAAAACCTATTTAAAATATAAATTATCTCTATAAATAAATCAAATGAAAATTCAATTTTCAAATAATCTTTAGTGGTTTTTATTATTTGTTAAAAACATTTCATTAAATAAAATTACGAAAAAATAAATATAATATAATCTTATTTTATTATTTTAAAAAATAATTATATTTTTTGGAACAACTTTTCTAAAATTAGAAATAATGAAATTCAAATCAAAACCCTTAGATGCATTGATAATGACAGTTTTTTAGAAGTGTACTTTTTTAAGTCCACTATATTTTAATGTTAACTCTATATCACATATCAATCATTATTTGAATATTAATTAAAATATATTGATATTTAATCAAGTTATTTCAAATAAAATATTATGCATTGTTGATTTATTTGATAATTAAAATATATAAACATTATTAACTTTAAAATAATTATTTAAAACCCCCCTCTTATAAACCCCAAAATTAAACATCTACTAAAATATATTATAATGTTGATTAAAAATTTATTAAGTTTATTGAATATAAGTAAAATATAATTCTGTTACTTTTTGGTAAAATTGGGAATTTATATTTATTATTTAATTGAAAATAAATTACAGTTTTATATAATTATAAATTTATCACTATTAAAAGAAAATAAATATTTTTTTAAAAACAAAATATATTAAAAAGTTAATTAAAAAAAGTTTTTTACAAAATTTGATTTCATTTTATCGAATAACTTTTATAGAATCTAAAAATAATAATTATAGTCTTTCCATAAAAAACTAAATGATTTTTAAAGATATGTCTTTAAAATGAATATAATTAAATTTATATAAACATATTGATTAATTACAGAGGGTTTATAAATATATTAATATTGACTATGGAATATATATGTAAAATAAATATAGTTGTATATACTATTCATACCCCTTATTTAGTTTCTATATTATAATTTTCATATTTAACTTAATATTATTTCATGGTTCCGTGAATCTTGATGTCTCATGTTATGAACACTCTCGAAAAAGATAACGTGTTCATGTAAAGAATGATTAAATTTGTGTTTTATATAATCAATTATGTAAAGATGTTTTCATGTAACAACAAATTTTAAAAATATTAAATTCATTATTAAAAAAAATTCAGAAAATCTTGGGTGCTTCAAAGGATGATCCCTGATAGCACTCTAATGATTTATGGAGATAACTAATCTCTAGATATGATATGTTTTGTGATAAATTTCTTAATAAACATGGTAATATGTTTTAGGTAACCATTGTGTTGAACCATGGTGATACACCTTTGAATGTTTCATTTCTATATTATAGAAAAATTTCCTTTTTCTGTTTCCCGTACATATGATTGCATTCTCATGTACTGCCTCATGTTTTATCCCTGATAATCACTCTTGTAATATTTCATTTGTTTATCAATTACTAGTATTTAAGATCAGTATTTTTTAATTCTTAATCTCCCTAGGAAATAACATGAAATGTGGTGAACTAGGATGAAATATTTAGGATTATTTTTATTGAAATAAATAATTTATATTTCTATTTTTTCATATTATATGTTCTGTATAATGTACATAGTTTCAATGAATCTATGCCTCAAAATGTCTATTGAAGTTATTAATGGAATATTTTTTTCAATTAAATTTGTTAAAATTAGTATATTAAAAGGAAAGTAACTGTATTTTATATCAAAGTAATTTTTTAAATTCTTTGAAAATTATATAATAATGTAGTAGTAATAATCCTAGGTGTAAGTAAAAATATAGGAAACCACTTAAAATTTTTGGTAATGATTGATGTAATGGGTTTCTAGTTAATGATATCCTTACCTAGATAGTAAAGGTGTTTGTGGATCTAGGTTTGATATTCCTATGGTTAATAAAACTATAACAGATTATTAGGTAGTAACAAGACATATACATCTTTTATGATAAATAATTATCCTTACACACTTGGTTTGACACTTGCATATGATATTCCTTTGTTAATAAAATTATTTTTACAAGCCATTATAATGGATATTTGTAATATTATTATCATATATTTTGTTATATCATTATAGATGAATTCTATTATAAAAATTTAGGATTAAAATTAAAATTAAAATTATTATAAAAAAATATAAAATAGTAAAAAATTCTGCACTTATGGTTTCTTCATCAAGAAAAATTTAATGAAATATAAGTAATCATATAAATAATGGACATGAAATACAATGCAATGATGTCCATTCCAATATGGGGGAGTTTAAGTTCATAACACCGTGATGATTTTTAATTAGTTATCATGGGATATGAATAATATCATAAATAATGTAGTGAATCCAAACTCACAATGGAATGAGAAAATAGGACTCAAATCATTCATGCATTAATGACCACCTATTTTTAATGAAACCTATGACTTAATGATATAATATAGATCAATTCTATATAAATGATAATTTATATTATCCATTATTTTTATCTAGATTTGTTTATACTTTCAGTAAATCACTTAGAGGGAGATGCAGATTAGTGGTGGACACTGATATGGATCACAAATCCAAGGGACAAGGAGGAATACTTGGACTGGGAGATGTTTAACAAATTAGTTTTCAATATGTATATTCTATGAACCCTCTAAACAAAGATGTATAGTTAATTACAAAATCTAAATAAAAGAAGAATGAATTGGTGGGGTGTTCTGAGCCAAAATTTACAATTCTATCACATTTAAATTCATTATTCTCTATTGATTATAATGAGTAAATTAACTAATTTATTTATAATATAAGAAAAAATTTATAGAAATTTATAGAAATTTGATAACTTATGAGTTATGATAAAATTGTGAAATGTTATATTAGTGTTGAAATAGAGTTTTTAGATTACTAGTTGTATAATTTACTGAATGAAAATATGAGGATTATGGAGACAAATTTCAGAATGAATTTAGACTTAGAAAGAGAAATAAAGAAAAAAAACAATACATGTGACAAACTTTTTTGAAGAATAAATTAGGCATTTGTTTGTAAAGAAGTTGAATGTTGTAAAATTCATGATGATATTGACATGTAGCACAAATAATACCATAGATATGTTTAGAATTAACATCTATGCATAGATCAAAAGGGAGTATAAAGAATTTGAAACCTAAAGTATGATGCTTCAAGTGTGGGAATCATGAAATTTTTAATTTTTTTTAGAATTAGATGATATTGGATAGAAAATTCCATCATACCCAATATAGGACAATAATGTATGTTTTTACTTTTCAAATAAAAATTTCTATTGTTTGGGGTCTAAATTATGTGGTGGAAGGTACAATAATCAAACACTCAAAGTTAGAAATAAAATTATCTGATTCTTGTTATATGTATTATTTTATTTCATTGATGTTTGAATGAAAATAATATTGAACATTGATATTATAATGGGATTGTTTTTAGTTTAAAATATAGGTGTATTTAAGCTTCAATGATATATTATGAATCACTTATTAAATTTGTATATACAACCTCTCTATAGACCTTGGGGTAATTTCAATGTTAGAATTTGAAATAATACAATGGATGAATTGTATGTAAAAGTAAAATGATATGATGAACATTAGAAGAAAATAAATGTTTATTTTCTTGAGGATAGATTTATAAAAATTTTCTTAATTGATAAATATACTTGCCGGAGTTTTTTATTTTCCACCTTGAATTACCTTATTTAGGGAAATTACCATTCAAAAAGAAGAATAAAGAAATTTATAAAAATAGTAGACATGTCCATTTTTAGGGAGTACATTAATGAATTTGCTAAAGATTTACAGAGGTCCTTCAATTTAAATAGAAATAGAGTTCTCAATTGATCATATACATGGATCCAATAAAATATTTGAGACCCTATATTGAATTCCTTACGTGGAGTCAGTGAAATTCAAGATTCAATTTCAAATTATTTCAGAGAAGGGTTTAATTTGACTCGGCATGTCTCATTGGGTAGAAAATTCCCCCTTTAAATAAAGATATATGGTTTAATGTTGTTATGAATTTATTATATTTAACGTAATGTGATAATAGTTATGAACAAATAACATATTCAATGAATTCATGATTTCTTATGGAATCTTCATGGGTAACAATGTTTCTTTAATATTTTCCCTGGATTGAGGTATAATCAACCAAAGGTAACAACAGATGACATCATGATGGAATAAATCCAATAAATATGTTGATTTTTTAATTTTATATTATGAAAATTTTATTGACTAATGATTTAACCAGTTTTATAGACATTATGTATATAGTCTATAGGGGACAACATGATAAATTTTTAATGCTCTTCAATGACAATATTTTGATATATTCCAAAGGTCTTGTGGATAATTAGTGTAATCAAAAAATCATATTATAAAAATTGAGGTAAGATAATCTTTTTGGAAAATCTAGGAAATACAAGTTATACTTATAATAATTTTCATTATTGTTAAATAATGTGCCCATTGAAGTAATCTTAGGGGATCTGGTAATGAAAATGCTTGTTTATAAATGACCATGTCCTACAATGATTCATTATTTCCTTATTAATGAAATATAATATGAAGGGTTTTTTTTTAAAAAATTCATGAATTGATAATCCACTAAAAAATTTATCCTATATTGGAGTTATTTTTATATCGATTAATGAGTATGAAGAACATTGAAAAGAACTAATTAAGTTTTTCATTAGTGAACTATTTCTAAATTTACCCACTATTAGGGTAGAATTTTTCATTTATAATAATGTATCCTTGAATGGATTTTGATGTTCACTCATAAAAAAATATAGAGGTATTTCTTATAAACCATGTTTATTAATGGATAATGATTAGAATTATCATCCTCAATATTTTGGGATTGATTTATATATCATTTCATTAAATATATATAGAAACCATCTTTATAGGAATATGTGTGATATTTATACAGACCACCAGATTCTGAAGTATATATTCACTCAAATTGAACATGTCATCAAATAATATAGATGTTTTGTACTTCTTAAGGACATTTATTATTCTACCCATCATCACCTGGAATTTGTAAACCACATCATTGATGCAATGAGTTGGAAAACATCAATGATCATGTGAATATGAGAATTCAATGTGACCCATTGACAGAGAACCTATTAATAAAGGTCAATGAATTTAGAATAATCTTATTATTTATTACCCTTTAAAAAATATTTATTAGATAAAAGTAAACATAATACAACCTGAAAGATTAATAATTCTAGTATATCAGGGAATTAGGTATATAGAATAACATTTCGAACCTGGCATACAATAACATTATTGAAATTTTATGCAACATGCATCTAAAATTACCCTATGCATTTGAGCACAATTTAAATGTTGTTGGACCCATCACATTCATTTAATTACCATGATTATGCATGCAACATAGATCAGACAATGTGGATTAATTCATCATCATAATTAATTTCATAATAAAGAAGTGTGTAATATGTACATGTTCATCCAAATTCAAATATGTATATGTGTAAAAAGGTGAATATATTTGATACCAAATTGTTATGGTATTCACTACACAATTATTTTCCATGGATAATCACATTGAAATTTCTACAACATAGTTGTGTTGCATAAAAATTTATAAAATGGGTTGAAGGGAGAGAAAAGGATATCTCGTCATTTTGAAATAAATTTCATAGTATGGGGGATACATAATAATATATCCCATAAATTATAAATGAAGATAAAACACATATGGTAGGAAGATACTTGAATAAAGATGATAAAGGAAAAGATCTCATACATGATCGTGTGACTCCAAATGTATGAGAGGGTATTTTTTTAGTGATTTGGGGTGCCATGGGTGGTCTCTATAGATAGGAGGTAAGAGTATTTATATTCTCTAATAAGATTGATTAAACCTAAATGGGAGCAGGGCATGGTTTATATAGGTAAAGAGGGGGATTTCATTATTATTTTGGTTTTGGACACTATAATAAATTAATCAAAACCCCAAAACGTACCTTGGGTTTTTACCATTTTTTCTTACAAATGGAAGTGGATCTATTTATTTTATTAGGTCATGTTTTTATTTGAATAAAATAAAATAAAATCCTTTCATTTGTGGAGTTTAGTCATACTCTTAATGGAATGATTTTGAAACCGTAAAATATATTAATGGGTTTAGAGGATTCTTGAGGCCTTTTAAAAAATAATAAACCAAAAATAAAGTAACATAATTTTAAATTAAAACATATATTTGGTTTTGAATTCCCTTTATAGTATTTATTTCATCTCTTTTGGTTAATTATGATTTCATAATGAACAATGTACATTTATATAGTACTTAATTTGTACCAAAATATACAATTTTCTATGAATAATATGAAAAATTCACCATTTTATAATTTCAACATTCTGATTCAAAAAATAATTTTCATTTTATATAAATATATTTTTAAATATGTGTATTTTTTCTTTTAAAACATTAATTGTCATTTACTAAGAAATGGTGCGATTTTTTACAATATTTTTTTAGAACCCATATAAAAAGTACATTTGAGTTCATAAAAATTATATGATAATTTATTTTTAATAAAACTTATTTAATAATAATTTTTTATTAAATTATTATTTATTACAACACTTCACTAATTCCTAAAATATATTCCTTTATTAAATTTGAATACTACTAAAATCCACTATTTATGTTTTTCTATATCGACATAAATCATTTATAAATTGTCCTTAATAGGATAAAAATATATTAATTATTCTATATAAAATAACGTACATATTCCAAATTATAATGTACTGATACATATCCCTTTAATACACTCGAAAACTCTCTATGTGTATAGTGCCCAACAATGAGACAATTATAGAGAGGTCCAGCGTACATGGTTTGGGTCATGATCTCAATTTTATTGACCTTCTCTAGTAAACAATTTCACTAATGCTTATGTTATTGGATCTTAGAATCATCTTGGTCAAGGGAAAATACTAGTGATGATATATCCCATGTGATATCTGATAGATGGGCTTCATAACGTATGGTCCTAAAGCTTGAGGCCATCACTTGATATATCTATGTTAATTGGATTTCATAAAACCATAAATTTATACTAATCGTGTAATCCATATTCAATGACTATATTATCAATGTTATTGAAAGATTATGGAATTTAAAAACCAATTGGATATAACAAAACAAAATAAATTCATTTTTTCTATAACCATATTATATAATAAGGCCTATATTTAAATCAAATGTAGATTTTATTTATATCATTTTGGGTCATTAAAATATTATCCCACAAAAACATTTCACCATCAAAATTTTCATTTCCCAGAATAAAACATATTACGGTAGCTCTTCTTCATCGCATCCTTTTATTCCCATGTCACTTCATCAATATTTTAGTATCTCCACAACATATTAATACGGTGCATTTTCTAATTTTTGATAACCTGGTCTGTGTGATCTAAGACCATTACTAGCTACTTATCATATAATAGATCATTATCTATTGGTACCACCACTATATTTAGTACATGGTAGGGGTTTGGTATGCAATTTATTAAGAAGGATACCGAGAATACATATTGTAATTGAGATTGGTTGGGTTGGATTCCATGTCAGTAGGCCATCGCTCCTATGAAATCAAGGATCTCAATGGGGTTGATGTATCTTGGGATCAGATTTTCTATCTCCCGAAATATTATCACATTCTTCCACAGAGATTTGTAGAGTAATACTTTTTCTCAGATATTAAACTCTACTATATATTAATGATTGACAGAATATATTTTCTATTAACTCATAGAAGAAATGATTTTCTACTGAATGATCAAAACATTTTCCACAATTTTAATGACCACTTTAGGAGGTAATAATTTTTACTTCCAAACATCATATCAACATATTGGTGTTATTCAATTCTTCCTATAATAGGATTTATATGGGGATTTTGGGATTCTATACTGGAAATAGTTGTTGTAAGAAAACTCTACCTGGGGAAGATATTTATCATTTCATCCTTTGATTCTAATTTAGCATAATCAAAACATCTCTTCATGTTTTTATATTGTCCACCCAGTTTGGCCATCAGTTTGAGGCTGATAAAATATGATGATGTTGAACTCATGAATTTGAGTTTGTTAGAGATTCTTCCAGAACATAGAGGCGAATCATGGATCTCTATTGGACATAATGAATAATAGTACTCCATTCATACTTACCGATTATCTAATTTATTTCTATGCAAGTTGATCTATTGATAAATCCTCCTGATTCACCATAATGTGATCCGTCTTTGTGAGATGATCCACAACAACCCATATAACATTATTTCACCTGGATTTCATTGAATGTCTTGTAAAAAATATATGGTGATGCTTTTCCCATTTCCATTAAAGAATGGGTAGTTTTTGTAACATATAATTTCATATATTACATTCATTATTTAGGTTCTGACATACTTGGACACTTGACATGTAATTAGTTATTTCATTCTTCATATTGTTCTAAAAATAGTGCTCTTAGAGATATCGATATATCTTTGTGATTCCTAGGGGAATGGAGAAAGTCAAAATATATGTATAATTTAATATGTCCTTTTAAACTCAGGATTTTATGGTATACATTTTCATCATCCAAATGTCAAAAAAATTTATTCATTAACATTGAAATACATGGAGTTCCTTATTTGTATAGTTTCTACATTCTTGTGAATTTCCATTTCATATTTTTTTTGCATCCTTTAACCACTCTATAAGAGGTGAATGAGAAATAATTGGTGAAATTATTGATGATGTTCCTAATTTTATAATTCCCATTTCCATCCATTCCAAATATTAGAATATTTTATCCCACTAAATTCTCATAATGTATAGAATTATTGGATATTTTCTACTCGAAGCATCCACTACAATATTCTTCCTACTATGATAATAGTTGATTTAGAATTCATAATCCTTAATCATCTTTAAACACATTATATGGAATATATTCAACTCATTATAAGTTAATATATATGTGAGACATTTTTATCCTTATATATTTCACACATCTCCCCAAAGAGACAATTTTTTAATATTTTAAAAGAAAATATAACCACAGCCAACTCCTAATCATGTGTTGTGTAGTTCCATTCGTTTAAATTCAACTTCATTGAATGATAGTTTATTAATTTTTTATTTTTAATTGGAACATATCCCAATATATTATTTGAAACATCAATGAACGCAAAAAAAATCCCTCTACATGTGGGTAATGAGACATTATGTATAATAATATACCTCATTTTCAAATCCATAATGATAAAATTATTATTATCATTCCATGAAAACATGACTCCATTCTATGTAATCTTGGTTAGAGGGTTTTAAAATCAAGATAAATTTCTAAAAAAATAACGATAGTGCCCATGTAATCCAAGGAAACTGCTGATATCTTTCTCAGATGTTTTCATTGTACATACATAATTTTTTCTATTTTTGAGGGGTCAAATAATATTCCATTTCTTATAATGAAATGTCTCCTGAATTTGACTTACTTCAACTAGAACTCAAATTCTCTACACTTTTCATAATGATTTTTTTCTCATGGTCTTTTCCATTGTGCATAGATTTTGCTCATAGTCATCCTTGTTTTTATGATATAGTTGAATATCATATATAAATACTATCACAATTTTTTGGGGTTATCATTAAAGACTCTATCCAAAAATTAAATGATTATTTCAACTAATTTGTTGAGTCTAAATTGAATTTTTCTGAACTCACAGTGCCCGTACCTTGTATGAAAATTAATCATGGGTATTTACTCTTTCTTTTTCCAAGTAGGGTAATATCCTGAACAAAGATCAACCTTGTAGTGGTATTCTACTTCATGTATGAAATCAACCAATCCATAAATACATGGAAGAGGATACTTTTTATTTATCATGATCTTTTTAAAATCATGATAATCATTGAAAATGTGAATTGACCCATCCTTCATCTTGATAAGAATGACTGGGGAACACCATGGTGATGCACATAGCCATATGAACCCTTTATATAGATTCCTCTATAGTTTTATCATCAATTACACAAGTTCCACTACAACTATTATATATAGTTCCATAAAAAATGTTAAAACTGTATGTATAATAATTCAACATCTAGGCAAGGAGGAAGACTAGGAAATTCCACAGGAGACACATCATCATATTCCCTCACAATAGGCTTATCATAGAGGATGTTTCATTCCTTATATTTAAACATTTTATCTAGATACAATTTCTTGTTGGGAAATAATATCAATGCATTTAATGATTGTTCTATAGAAGATTCATGCTCTTCTTTGAAATTTTACAGAATTAGGGGGTCTATTAATAATATGAAGAGGGGTTTACTTCTTGTTGGAATTTATATTCATTCTATATAGGGAAAGAATATATATATATATATATAATTTAATAAAAATATAACGAAAATAATATGACAAGGGTTGATTATAATTTAAACAAAAAATTATTATCGGGGAGGAACTCAAGATTAAATAATTTCCCCATTTTTCATTTTTCACTGAAAAATATTCTTCCATATATTGTGCTACTATTTGAATTAATCTACTGAAAATTTTGGATATGAAGGTATGTGTAGAAATAGAATCTAAAATCACATCTGCTCTACTTGAATGAATTACCAGAATACCAATCACCACTTCATTGTCAATATCCTCATCATTAGTTGTGATGAAAAAATATAACCCTTGTTGTCTCAGTGCTTGTCGGTTTTCATTGAAAACCCTTGGCATGGTGCCTTTATTTACAAAGTACCATGGTTTATTGTAGTTCGAAATATGAACAATGCATTATGGGATGACTGGAGAATTCTATTCCTCCATCGTATTAGCATGTTTATTGTATCGACACTAATTATCTAGGTTCCCTTCCTTCCAAAAAAAAAATAATTTAATCATTCCCCATATGAATCTACTAATGTTCTGCTTTCCACACTTTTGAAAAGTGGGAAAATTGAAATTTCATGCCATAGTTATATTTCTACATCAGTCATCTTGAATTAAACTCCACTTTCTATGTCTTATCCCCATGATACCCATGAGATTAACTGGTATCTATTTAAATTTTGAGGGAACAACAACCAATTTCCTCAGAGCTATCAATGTTATAGACCATAAGATATTTTTATAAACTCGGTTTTAGAAAACCAAATTAGTGGTCAAACATTAATCCTACAGTAATGAAATATCTAAAAGTGCATTATGAAAGTCTTTCCAAAATTTCCTCACACCCCCTAATATATTCAACATCTTTTTTCATGATAGAAACAATATCAATTATCATTATAAAATGGTGAGTACTAGGAAAATATTTATCAATTATTTTTTCTGAAATTCTTTCCACCCAATCCCATTGATCTCTACCCCATAATTAATATTCTTTGTAATTTTCCACCACTAATATAATTTTTCTTATATATGATACACAACTACTAGAACCTCTTATTTCTCCAAATATTCATGCATAGGGAAAATATTTTCAATGGAGTTTTCCCATTTTACCCCGATTAAGGGATCAATTGATCCATTGAATATTAAAGACCCTAGTAACATAATGGTCTAAATTATATCTTGTTATATCTTAGTGGGATTTGGAAGATTCTCTTTGTCAAAATTTACATTTAGAACATATGTTATATGTGAGAGTATCATTATGAACATTGTGATTCCTACACCCATTGAGTTGGGCATCTCATTAGAGAAGTAATCTCATTCCCATTCAAATTAATTTTTACTGGATTCACCCTATATTCATCTATTGGAAATAAAAAAAGGAAAATGGGGGGATGAGTAATTTTAATTTATTGAAATGATAAACAATAATTTATTTAAATTAAAGAAGAAATGTATAACACTAATTTATTTCCTTAAATGTCGAAAAAATGGATTCAATTTATGCTAGCCATGATCTATTTCCTAACATTTATTCTTGTCGGAAATTTTCTATTCCATTAACAGTGGTTCATAATGTGGTTATGAATATAATAATGCATATAATCTAGGAGTGTCAAATCGAGTGCGCAGTAAGACCCATTGGCATGTACCTCATCACATAGAGTAAGTATCGATACATCATATCAGAGTTGTTACCCCTAGGTACCCCTATACCAGAAGCACAACAACTTGTAGTATACATAAAGAGATGTATTTTATTGGTAAACAACTTAATCTCTGAGGATGTGTGTCACACTGTTAAAATAAGCTTAAAATCTTAAAATTTATTAATGTCATCAGAGTACTCAAAATAGATTTATAAAATTAACAAAATAAACATACAATAATATTATTTAAAGGTACAATATATATTTTTTCATGGATACTCTCTAGGGTATACATTATACCCCTTTTGGTCGTTATGATGTCATAATACAACGTATATTTTTATTTTATTAAATTTTTAATAGAAAAATTGATATCTCGTAATATTATAAAAAATTAACCATTGGATAATTTCAACATTATAATTCCATAAATAATCTTACTTTTATCTAAATTTTTTTCAATATATCTCTATTTTTCATTTTATAATTGTAACAAACACTTAATGATAAATGTTGGGTTTTTTTAACAAATGTTTTTTAAACCCTTATAAAAATTACATTTGACTAAAGAAAACTATACGATTATTATTTTGGTGAAAATTATTTCGTAATAATATTTTTATTTATATATTAATAATTTTAAAATAAATACATTAATAATTTAAAAAAATTAATTGAATTTCAATATTACCCAAAAATACTATTTTTTTTATTTTGTTATAATTAAATGAAAATCACTTATAAAGTAACCATAAAAGGATGAAATTAAATTTATTATTTCATAAAAAATATTGTACATTATAAAAAAAAATAGGGTCTTGAAACAAATCCCATTAATACACCAGTAATCACCTTAAGAGTATGGAGTGTGAAGATGATACCTTCATGGGGAGTTTTGGTATACATGGTTTGGGTCATGATATTTATTAGATTGAAATTATATTTTAAATGGTTACCCTTATTCGTAAGTTGTTGAATATCAGGTTGTCCTTGGTTAATTGCAAAGCCTAGGGATTTTACCACACATGTAGACTCTGATAAATTCTCTTCATAGAGTACGATCCAACTGGTTAAGGACATCACTTGTTTTCTCTTGGTCAATTGGACTTTAAAAAACACTATATTTATACCAATCATGTGATCATTGTTTAAAGAGTATATTATCAATGGTAATAATACATAACGGTCTTCAAAATCCAATTGGATAAAATAAAATAAAATAAGTACATGTTTTTTCTATAAAGTTATTATATAATAATACATTTAATTAAATCAAAATAGGAATTGTTTTTATAATAGTTCAGTTAGTTATAAACATCACAAGGGAAGATAAATCATCAATAATTTCAGAACTAATTTCTTAAGGATAATTGTAATATAAAAAATTATTAAATAGGGATAATAAAAAGTTAGAAAAGAAAAATGAATTTATAAAAATTAGAATCTTTTTGAGTTTAATTATGTTAAAGATGGAGTACTAAGGATTAGAAAAAGGTAATGCGCCCCAACTAATACAATTTTAAAGAAAGATATGTTGGATAATGATAAAAAATTTCATTATTTATGTATCCAAGATGAAAAAATATATTACGATCTATAACGTAATTATTGGGGAGATAATATAAAAAGGTATATTTTTAAATATGGTACAAGATGTTTGGTATATCATCAAGTGAAGACAATGAATCCACTTCCAATATAGTTCTCAAAAAAACCCCATACTAATATGGTTGTGGGGAAAAATAACTATGAAATTTGATACTGATTATAATAAAACAGTCAAGTGAAATAGTCCCTTATAGTTAATCATTGATATATTTTAAAATTATTATCATTTGATATCCATACAAGACTATTTCTCCATTTATCACCTTGATTATCTATAAATTCAATCATTGGGGAAAAATTTTGGGGTTCCAATATCAATTGTCTTAGACCATGATCCATGAGTTAGTTATATATTATGGAGGATCCTTTAAAATTTTTAGATTTCTGATGTAAACATTAGCATAACCTACCATCAAAATACTGAAGCGAAATATAATGGGAATATTTTCACATTGAAATTATTCGTGAGGACTAGATCACTTAATTTTGAATGGATTTGGGATCAACATCTTACACTTATTGAATTTAACTAAAAGAATAGTTTTCACTCAATGATTCAAATAAATCCTCATGATTATTTATGTGGGAAGTGTTTTTTAACTCAAAAATCCAAGGATGAAGTTTTAGTATGAAAACTATTTGGAAGATACAATGTAAAATTAAATATAATTAACATACAAGTAATCTAATATCATATTAATTCCACTTGGATTTGAAAAATGGTTATTTTTTAAATAGAAGTAATTACAAAAATATTAATGTTGCGGATCATCTATAACATAAAATATGTCCCAATAAATTGGTAATGGGATTTAGAAAGAAGGAAATACTGAATCAATAGTAAATTGAAAAATTTTAGAGACTACATCGTGTTGGATCAATTTATTATCAGGTAGCAGTGTCTCTAATTATTTCTATTGACCAAGATTTCATCCACATGTCACTGTTAAGAACATATATATCATGCCACATATGTATACATTCTTTTTTCATAGAAATTGGAACATGATCAATCATTTAAAAAAGAAAATTTCTTAATGTAATGTCAAATGTTTAATGTTTAAAGTAATAACGAAACCAAAATCATGAAAATCTTGTGGATAAATCCAAATTCGGAGGAAAATATTTGGATACTAATGATGAATCCAAGGATAAATACCCTATTTTTTTAAGCGGGCTACAAATTAAAAATAAATCATTTTTTAAGAATGAGAACAAATGACCCAAAAATGTATTTATATTTTTATAAAAAATTATTTTTCAATGAATATTTCAATATGATCACATAAAAAGAATATTAAATTTCATAATAACATTATATTTTTGAAATTCATATTTACTATAATATCTTGAAATAATTCATGGAGATAAAAAATAAAAAAATTATGAAATAAGATAACCTCCATATACTTGATTTCCCCAATAAAGATCACTCCCTCTATAGAAATATTAAAAATAAATAGAAAAGTTAGGAATATGATAGACATTATTAAGGAAATGTGATAACTTTTTATGTAATGTAATGATTGGAGAGGTATGTGAATTGTTGAGAATTTATAGTTTATAATGGGAAATGCAACTGTTTGGATCTGATGATTACCCGTGATTTGGTCAATATGATAAAATCGAATTATGTCAAATAATAATAATGATTTTATTAGAATTATTGTATATAAATATAAATTTTAAAATATAATAGATTACTAAGGGAAAAAATTGTCTCAATCCGTATAATCATTCCTTTTTCAATCAAATTTATTTGAACATGGGAGGGATGTGGCATCTATGGGGTTCGTTGTTGACCAAGACCAAGTAGAGGATCAACATGTAAGGCCTTATTAGGATCGACAAAAAGTTAATTTCCTGTTAGTGGATATCACCACAAGATAATTATTAGCTGCACCACCCCACAAAAGTACCACTATCCCTCACCATACCTATAGGATGCATGCCACTTTAATAATGGGTTATGTTTCTAAACCATAGTATTATAAAAGTGTAATTTTTTTATAAAAATAGATTTATAATTTCATTAATAACATTTTAATTATTAAATTGATCAATAAAATATAAACTAATATATGATGAATGTGATAAATATAATTTTGGATATAAAGAAAACATAATTTTATTTTTTGGAATAATATATATATAATAAAATTATACAAAAAATATCGGTATTCATCATTAAAGTAAATATCATGAAATAGTATTATAAAAAATATTTTCCAAATAAAAAATTATCATATAATTTAATATATCATAGGTAATTTTAATAAGGGTAAAAATGATGTTTATCCATAAAATCTATTATTTTAAAATAAATTTGTATTTTATTTAAAATTTAAAATTATCTAATTTGGAGAATTATTTTTACCAAATAATGATTATATTTGAAATCATCATGTTAAATATATTATAGGGTTAAATTGTTGTAATTTTCTCTAATACAATACATTTCACTGAATAGTAAAAATATTTTTAGATATTGTTGGCATGTTTTGTGAAATTAAAAATTATAAATATTGATTTAATAATATATAAAACTGAATCTTGGGAAAAAATAAGTTTTTTAATATATATTATTTTAGTTCATTAAATTAAATTTTCAAACCAATAAATAAAATTCCATTTTCAAGATGGAAATTGTAGTTTTAAAAACAATATTTTTTTTTGAAAAAATATATTCCCATGAAATTAGTATTAAAACTATTGAACATCACATCTACTGATAAAATATTTAAAAAATAACATTTTTATATCAATAATTCATTAGCCAAAATTGAATCATCCTAAAATTCCAAAGAAAAATTATTTTATTTAAAAGAACGAAATAAACAAAAAACTAAGCACAGGAAATAATAATACATACCAGGACATTACGATATATTTCATATTTATTTCAAAAATTTATTCTATAAAATTTTACATACACAACAATGATTTATCATGACTTACATGTATGAATGACTTTGTTAGATAGTTTGTGTTACATGAATGATCCTATTTTATCAAAAAAAACAATATATTGTAACAATATTGTCATAATAAGATATAACCTAGCCATTATATTGGATTTTATGAATTTGATCATCTATGTTGTAAAAATAAAAGGATTAATTCATTGGATTCCAATTAGATATGATTGAATATTTAGAACAATTTAATATAAATTAAATGATTTTATTAAAAACTTTTTTTTGCAGAAGGCAGTATATCATAATAAAATTAAAATAATCAAAATTAGTGGATTATTTAAATAAAATTTACATATTATATATTCCATAAAATACTTTATACATTCATCTAATATATTTCATAGAAACATGATAATCATAAACCCTATATTATGCATAAAAACAATATTTTTATAAAGGTAGTTTGGCCACCTTTTGACACCAAACCTATTTTAAATTTAAATTTTGGAACATTTATATATTTTATATTTCAAAATAAAAATATTTTTTATGTGGAACTCCAAAACTATATTTATTTTAACTTTTTCAATTTTTCAAGGATGTTTCATTTTTTGATGAATTGTAAAAAATATTGAATTTTAATTGAAACAGATTCATTTTCATATTAAATTGTACAAATAAAAAATATTATAACTTTTTTAAAGTAACATTAGATATATTTTGTCAAAGAATAATTTAACTTAGGTCAGTGGAATCAATTTTACATTGAAATTGGATATGAGAACATATCAAAATTCTATATATTTTTTCATTAAAACCCCACTTTGTCATGTCATATGTATGATTAATTTTAAATTAATTTATTCAACTTATGTTATGATAATTATAAAAACATTATTACATATTTATAATCATAATAATTTCTAATTTCTATTATAATAAATAAGTATTTGTTTAAAAATTATTAATGAATGTAATTAAAAATAATCACAACACTTATGAGAAAAATTTTCATAATAAGGGACTAAATCATAATACTAAGGGTCAAAACAACCAAAAAACTATTCAAAAAGCATAATATAGACATTATTTGACCCTATAATCACATGAAACTATTTTGGGACATTTTTGGATCAAAATGACATGAAAAAATTTGCATGGAATTCCATTTTCGAAACATTACACAAATATCACTGATCTGCTATAAAATATCACTAACCCCTGACACTTATTCACACGTCTTATTCCCTTTGGATCATCTGAACCGTGCCCAAATAATATCCCAAAACCCATTACCTCCACTTAAGGTCATCAATTTGTTTATTAATAAAACAAATGATGACATATGGAATAAACCAAAAAGAGTAACCCAGATAAGAGGTAATGTTCTTTAATGATATATTGTGTTTCATTTATTTCTCCACCCCATAAACAATTTTTATATCATGATATTATAATCACCTTATAAAAATAAATATGATGATTTATTTTTATTCAAATAATTATTCATAATAATTCACCCAAATCCATCAAATGTGATATGAAATTATCACTCTTGTGTGTGGAGGAAAATAAAATCATGAATTGATGTATTTTATTCTTCAATTTACAATGTTCAGGGTTTGAATAATGATGGATTTATAACAAATATATTATATATAATTTATTTATAATTCAATTTTTATTTAATTTTTATATGTTATATATATTATGGTTGTAATATGATAACATTGGTTGTGTCGGTGTTAACATCAATCAATTTAATGTGATGTTATTCATTTATGCTAGACATGGAATATACAAAGGATTATTTTTAATGACATATGTGATATATGAGATACATTAATTATAGTATAATTATAATATACATATATTATCTACGTTTATTTATTTTCATATAAAAATGAAATGGATATTGTGTTCATGTATACACAAGACATACTGTATCCAGGAACAGTGAATTTCATTTCATATCTCAAAATATTATGGATTATTATTAATATAATTATACATAATAAATATGATAATAAAATTATTGATTACATTATGAAAATGATAAAAAATCTGATATATGTATGAATAAAAAATTAACAAGTCAGAACATACTAAAAAACAAGGCAATTAAAACCCAAAATAGTTAAAATATTATATTATTGTTAATAAATGGGTAATAAGATATTATAAGAAGATAAAATTTGATATTATGAATATGGGTATGGTTAATGTATATTTTAGTATCATGTTAAAATCCCATATATAAGAGGTAAAAATAAGGTCACCAAAAAAGAAACCTAAGTTAATGGATGGCATCTCAATTTGTAGTTCATCGAGGATTATTTGTTATTAAACAACAATTAATTTTTTGTGGTGTATATATATACAATTTGTCATTTAATATCATGATTCACTAGTAATTTAAGGTATATTATATTTAACATTGAACTAACATATCCTAGGGGTTTTTATTTTAAAATTATTAAGTGGTAAAAGTTGTCTTTTTTAATTTCACTTTATTTTGGGTTATTTAACATTCTATAGAAACAAAGATTCCATTATAATCAAATTTTTTACATTAAATTTTAAATATCTATATTTTCATTCAATTCATATCATTATTTATTAAAATTTATATAATTTTCACATACGTTGTTCACTAAAAAATTAATTTAAATATTGATAAATATGTATCTTCTACCCAATATGGGTATTTTGAAGATAATACATGATTTTTATTAATAAGATATATTAAAAATTATATGATGAATACATAGTACATGCACTTTGTTAGTTGGGAACCACATAATGTAATACCCTTAATAAATCACTATCATAATGTGATTAATTAGTTGGAAAAATAAGATATTTTTAAACTATCTTGGGAATTAATGTTGATGGTAAAGGTAATATGTGGCTATAAAACATGCCGTCCAATAATTAGGAATGGACTCAATTGAGAATTTATTTCTTGTTATTATCCCGATGATTTTTTCTTTTTCATATTTATTGATTCATTTAATTATCATTTAATTTATTAAATAGAATGTTTTTTAGTTATCTACGGTTCAATATTGATTAGGCCTTAGTGAGATATGTATCGTCCCTGTGTGATCAATTATTTATCTTTTCATGATGATTAGGATAATTGATTCGTTAGATATTATATTGTACTTAATGTTACTAATAATTTGTGAACACCCTTATTTTGGTTTCCATTCGCCATGATATGATGATGAGTTCATGGAATGGTATTCTAGGATTCAATTTATTAGTCTTTATTATGTATGTTTATTATTTTATATTTCCCCACGTAAAATGGGTATCATTAATATAATATTGTTTTCAAAAACAACTAAACTAGTCCTTCTATTTTGATTTGATTATCTTGTAATCCTTTTAATGTAATATAGTAATGTAGTAGCTTTGGGCATCCTATTTCTGGGAGTTAGAGTAATCATAAATGGAATATTAGTAGAAATCATGCGGAATTAGATTTAGGAAAACCATGATTAGGGGAAATATCCCTATGATAGACATTGAGGATATGTATATAATTACATCCAATTATTTCGGTAATGTAGATATTATGTGGGTATTCGTAGAAATACACCCATTTAAGGATATTATAAGGGGAGGTGGTTTTAGAAAATATATACCTTGGTGTAAAAACTAAAAAAGGGTGTATTGAGCCTAACTCAAGTGTAACTCTGTACACTGCCATAGACCTTACTTCACAACTAGTTTAACCCTTCTAGAGCTTACAATTGGGATAATTTACATTTTATTTGCAAATAATTTTGAAGTACATGAAATTGAAAATGTACTTGATGAAACCATTTATTTTTTTATAAAATTAGTTCAGGATTTTTTTTTCAATTTATGATAAGTATTTCTTTAGTATTTGGATTATATATTTTCTTAAATTGTGTAACGATATATTCTAGTATATACCATTTTTTAGAAATAGAGCCTATAAGGAATAATGGTATCAATAATCATGCATCATATAGAAGATTACCTACATGGAAATATGATATTTTTGGTATTGGAATTGATCGAGTTATGGATATATTTGGGAATCATAATCTTGTTATGAAAAAAAATATTCCTAGATTGAGAAACCTAATCTATATGAGATTCTCCACTGTCAGATCGATATAGGTGCCAGAGGTTACCACTATTTAGTGGGACTACTGACCTAATGGAGGCTGAGAGATGGATTAATTCATGGGAGATGATTTTCATGGGAATGGGATGTCGTGAAAAAGAAAATATTCCAATTTCAATATATTTCATCAATGGATATTTTGATCAATGGTGGTCGTGAATGGATACGTTAAGTCGTACATATACATGAACGTTGTTTCCATTTTTTATCATACAGATTGAAGGAAGGTGAATTAAATTCATATATATATATATATATATATATTCCATTATATTTTTTGCGTACTATATATCATTATATAAATTTTTATACCTGTTTTTGAAATGGTTAACATGGAAGTTGAATCTCATCACATTGTGGAGACTGTATGTTATATGTATGCAGAAGCAACAATATAATTATCTTAATGAAAAAGGGAGAAAAATTATATTTTATATTAATTATAATGAATCAATATAAAGTCATATTTATTATTTATATCTATTATAACCGTAATTATACCCCACTAAATAAAGTACTGATGAAAAAATGACTACACCACGACATGGAGATGGAAATTCATACGTACGCATGCGTTGTATTTGTTTTATAAGGAAGAAAGAAGGTGGAATATGATTGTTAAATAATAATATTAAACTATTTGAATATATTTTATAACATATTTATTACTTTATAATAGAATCAACACATGAAAAGGATGTAGAAGAAAAAATAATTTTGAATGAATCGGTCAAGAGAATACCTCTTCATCGATGATTGCCCTCAAGATCTCCACATAAAGACACAAGAGATGAAATTTTGGGAATACTAAATCCTCATGAAATTTAATATGTAGGTTTATATGGGAAATGAGTAGGGTTTGGTTAATCTAGATGGCTCAATGTGGCGTGAGGATGTTAGGTATGAGGTTACCTTTTTAAAATTAAGATGGGGGTACATTAAAAATATTATTAAAATATTAAATTAATATAGATTCATTTATGCATTTAAATAGCCCAATTGTGAGTCATTAATAATATAAGATTATTTTTTTAAAATACACTTGTCCATTGATTTTTAAAGAAGTGTAGGTAATAATATTATCCATATAATTTGGTTTAAACTATTACTTAAACCATTTAACTTTTAACATGCCAATGTGGATTTTTAACCAATAAGGACAATATAGTTACTGTAAAATTAAAACGAAATCCAATTGGATCATTAATGAAATTTTTGACCCTATTCATGTCAGTTGGAAAATTTTTATATTTTTATGAATTTTATATCATTTAATAAAATATTATTTATTTTAATGTATCTTATATGTCATCTTTGATACCATTCATTATTTTTATTTTATAAAATATCATATTAAAATGATAACATAAAAAAACACAAGAAATATCTCACTAATATGTCAATGATATATATAAAATTCTTGTATTTCATTAATGATGCTAAAATATATTTATTTTAATATACCTGTTTCATTTGTTTGATATTGACGTTGATTAAACAGTTACATCATCGCCGTTATGCAAACCATTAATTAAGTTGTGTCATCTATAAAAATTTAAAAATAAATATAATGGGAAATATAAATTTATAATATTTCAAATTACTTTTTGTAGTAGTATTTATCTTCTCTATAACCTTATATTAATAACTTTTATCTTATTAAAAATACATGTATTTCATTTTAAACTTATCATTAAAGAAAATATAATTTTTTTCATATTCTAAACCACCTATCTTAAAAATGATATACTTTCATCCAAAGTATTTTTTTGGTAGAAACACATTAATCCAATGATATTTGGATAAGTGTTGTGGTTGTATTATAATGTTATAATATTATTTTTACCTTTAGCTAATTAATTTACCCTTAACTATGGTAAATGAAGATATTAGAGTTTTTATTCACCAGAAATAATGTAAATCCTATTAGACCATAACATTATACTGACTACAACAATGTATATCAATTTTTACAATTCACAGAGGTGGATAAATTGTGTTTAACACTAATACCACAGATGTGGTGAGAAGACGAGTAAATGAGATATTCAAAAGATAAATATATTTTTATATCTACTTTTAATAAAAATATATGATCCAAACAAAAATAAATTAGATTAACATATGTATAATATATTTATTAGGACTTTGAAATCAATTTAGTATATAATAATAATTTAATACAAAAGGTAGTTTTTATCTACAATGTAGTATTTTTCACAATTAATCAAAAAAATTAAAATTCTTAGAAAACTAAAAAAATTCACCCAATGTTAATGTTGACATTAATAAATTCAACATTGATATTAATTTAATCAAATTTAATGTATAATAGTGTTTAAAAATAATTTTATTTTTTCACAACAGACATCAAAAATAGTTCATTTGACGAAAAAATAATTTCCAAAGTATAATATTTATACAAAAAATAATATTTTTCAATATAATTATATTATATTTAATAAAAACCCCTTTATAAATAATATTTGAAATTTTTTATTACTATAAATATTACAATTTTAGTAGCTAGTTTATAAGTATCTCATTTATTTAATTATCATAGTAAAGTGTTTTATTGCTTATACTGTGTGTTGTGTGTATCCCAAGACAAGTGGGTGTTGCGTGTAGTGAAAGCTTCCCTTGGTTTTTTATATAACGTAATAAAAACATAATGATTTTATATAATAACCAAAATCATTAGTAAATTTTTCGTGATGTGGAGAAATAAAAAAATTAAATTAATTCAGAAAAAAATAATTCACAAAATCACAAGGAGTTATATTTTACCCCCGTAAAAATGAATTTTATCAAAAAAATTGGTTTTTGGTTTGAATAGATTAATACTTCAATGATCATTTTATTTAATCCCACATCATAATATTAAATAATGAAACGTACTATAAAAATGGAGTGTTTGAAACAAAATGGTTACCTAAGGTAACTCGTAAATTGGTTTCCACATAGTAGAGCATAGTTGATTATTTGATCATTGTGTAAAAGAGTAAATAACCTTAGATATTTATAATGATCATTGATCAAACAAATGTGGGTGATCTAACAAATTTTATAAATTGAAACACCATAAACAAAAGAAATATGAAAGATGCCTTGATATCATCAAAAAAGATGATAATAAGACACCCATTTACATCTTGATTCCTTTAACTAATGTTGAATGAATTTGAGGAGGAGATAGACTTTCTTTATTTTTGAACAATCTCACACTTTTTTGTGAATTTATTAATTTCCACTTAATATCTAATTAGAAGAAATGAAACTGAATTTATCACTCTTAAAACATTAGCAAATCATGATAACCAAAGATCATCTTATCTATATGTATCTCAACTGAATGGTTAGCACAAGTTATCAAATTTTAATAATTCCGCATATAATGGGAATATTAATCAATAAAAACACAACCTCTACAGTTTTAATTAAACATTCCACTAAAGGATAACCTTATTATAATTTTTAAATCTAAAAATCCAAAACAATAGAAAGAGGTTCACTAAATTGGAATAACATTTGTCTCCCATATATCTTAATAGAGTTCTTTTCTATCAAATTCAAAACATGTGAAAACTATAAACATGTATTCTCTTAAAACATGGTATTAAAATTATTTACCATACATAATTATTTAAAACATTCATGTTTCTTTATTCGAATTTTTATTTTATATATTCTTATGTAAAAGAAGACGTAAAATTCATCGATGATATCATAAACCACTTTTAGACAACTAATTAATCAATTCCCAAGAAATCATTTCTATCTAATTTACTTATTAACATGAAACATATCATTATATAAACCCAATTATATCATCATTATATACATATTAAATGATATCCTTCCATTAATCATGTGTTTTATAAAATATCACCTTATTACCTCAATCTCAATCCATTTTTACCAATACCAATAACCAGATGCTCTTAAATACATATAGAAAAACTAAAGTGGAAAAATCACTATATATACCCTTATTACATACTAAAAAAATTGATATTATACAGTATTATTTTAGAATACCATTAAATAAATACATCAATCATCCAACATTATTCATAAACCACTTATTAGGATTTAACATCATAATCATTCTGCAAATATGAAATAACAATTATGTATTATGGTTTCTCACACTAGATATTATCCTAAATATTATGTATAACAGAAATAAAATAGTGAGAACATCACATATCTTTTATATTCCATTTTTTTCTCTTTATCATTAGTAGTTTAATCAATACACATTCCTCCTTCTTGATTCTCTTCATGACATTTCCATTTTTGAATATGATTTTCATAATGTCCATACATTTAACACTTGAAACATTTAATGGTACCCTTGTTCAATATATTTCTATCAATTAAATAAGATTAGAAATCATAGTGTGATTTGTAATTATCATAGCAGGAAAACACATAATCATGAAAAATGGAATATAAAATACCTAAATCACGACACATACATTTTAAAATATAACCCTGAGGATTATCCTTTCATACATCACTAGAATATCCTTAAAAATATCTCTATAGATATTACTATTTTTTAATTACATAATTTCATTAGGTAATCTAAACATTCAATATGGTACCATCTCGTGTGTCCCTATCTTGACATACATTGACATTACTTCACTTTTCGTGGAATACATAATACATTACAAATACAGATTCCCAAAAACCATATTAGTTTACTATATTTGGAAACATAGATGCATCAAAAACTATTTCATAACATATTTACTTCTTCTCCCATATATGTATTCTTATGTATACACCATTTGAATATATCAGACCAATTAAATTTATTTTTAACCTGGGGAAAAATACATAAGAAAGAGTTATCTCATAATCTTAGGAAGGGTAAACGTGGAAGATATATATGAATTAAAAGAATATTAGGTTATGAAAACAGTATCACAACATTTTAATAACCTACTATATATATCGAAAGATTATATGCATGAGTCATGGATTAGATATTTTTATATTATAAGACACGAATCATAGGTAAATAATGAACATAATCCATGAAATCATAGATTTTACATTTGTATAAAAATGTGACATACACATAATCATGTAACATTGTGAACATGTTTAAATTGTATCAGATTCACTAATTAGATCATGGAAAATAATTCCAACCCTTTCATAATCATATGTACATAAAAATTAGGTCCATGCATAAAATTATAGACATGAAACTATGCCCGCACACAAATTTTAGAACATGAAAAATGGTTCATTTATAACATATATACATCCTTAATCATCCATCACTACCCAATTCATTGGAGGTAGATATAGGTAACACCTATAACATAATTAGAACCATACAAATAGGTGCAACAAGAACATTACTCCTTCATCATATCATAATACATGTAATGAATTGGGCTTCATAAAATTCAATCAATCATAAGATAACTAATAATAAGAAAATTATTTCTTTAAATATTATTCGATCATAAATATAAATCATTCATTGAAATGACATGAATAATATTATTAAACTATATAAAGGTATTTAATAATTAATGGGAAATTATTTTAAAAGAAAACATGAAAACTAACTTTTACATAAAAATAAATTTTTAAAACATAAAACATTTTCAAAACCCTTTTCATTTGAACATATTTCAAAATATATAAAGAAATCATGAAAATAAATTTAAAAATATTATTGAGAAAAATAACCATTCATCATTGAAAAATTAATTTTGAATCAAAATCCTTTGAAACCCCCTTTTCATTGAATATAAACATGAAATCTTGTAAATATATCTTCAAAAATGTTTAAATTTTGTTTCCCTTTACATTAGATAAATGAGGCCCCAAAAAAATATTAAATGCATTTTCGATGAACGTAGCATTGAAAAATTATAAATGAATCCTTGAAAACCCCATTAAAGAATCATATATTTAAAATTCTACTTCCCTGAAAATGATCATAATATATCTATTAAAAACATTTATTGACGAAAATATTATTCAAACATTGTAAAGTGTCCCATAAAAATTTGAAAATTTTGAATTATAATACCCCTTAAATAAAAAATTACACAATGAATGAAATATCTTAAAAATAAGGATACTCATAATATAAAATATCACATGGATATATATAAACCTTTAAAAGGAACATCAATGAACAAAAAACATTATCTCAAAGAAGGAATGATGAGACAAAACTACCTAACTCATTTGGTATCTTTTGAACCATAAAAACACATGATATAGATATCATAAATTTAAATTATAAAACAAAAAAAATAATGTATAAAAAATCATTTAAAATTTAATTGGGAAGTATATACACCATGAAATAAAGTGAGTGGTGAATATGGATTTTGTCCCCCAAAATTAATGTTGAGAGAAAATCCCATACCATAGGTCGGATTCCCTATGTACGTGTCTAAAATACATTTATAATGGTTTTAAACATATTACTAGCTTATATTAGATTCATATTATTTTTTATCATATCATATATGATTCATTTATGACTTTATATTACATGTTATTAAAAATTACTAGTTAATGAAATTTTTCGGGTATTTTAAGGAATGTTGTTCTCACCTATACTTTTGTGGGACATAGTTCATATTCACTAATTTCTTATTTTTTTATATTATATATTATTCCCATAAATGTATAATATGGGTAACTACTGCCTTTTTATCATATGTGTCTAAAATTTTTATTATTGATATTATTCCTTAGATCCTTATTTACATACATCAAGAATGTAAAACATCAGTTATATATCATATATATTTATAATATATATATATATATATAAGATAGATATATGAAATGGAATGTACCATTCATGGAGACAGTATGCCATATGTGTGAATGAACCCTGTTTTCATTTACTAATTGTTCAAAATGGATAAAGGTAAATGACATTCATGTTTTTATATATATATATATTATTAAATTATAATTATTATTCCATATATTTCCATATTTAATATTTTCTAATTTTTCATGAAATTGATATCATGGATGATGAATCTCATGACATCCTTGAGACGGTACTCTGTATGTATGCACATGAAAAAATATCATTCGATTAATGGTAACATGGTTATGAATTTGATGTTATATTATTTATAACTAATAAATTTAATTTTAAAATTATTATTTCTATACATTATATCAATCATTATACCCATCCAAATAATTTACAGATTAAAAATATACTTCACCATGATGTAGAGACAATTGGTTGTACGTATGCATGTGTGGTACTATTATTTTTCATAGGATGAATAAAAGGAGTAATATGGTTGTTCCATAATAATAATAACATCATTTCATATAGGTTATTATAGTGTTATTAATTTATAATGTAATCAACACATGAAGGGGATTTTTAAGAAGAATCAATTTTGAAAGAGTTAGTAAGGAGATTACCTCTTTGTCAACAATCTCCCTCTAGATCTCCACTTAATGACACTTGACATGGTATTTTTAGAGGACCAAAAACAATATAATTTTACTATAAATGTTGATAATTCAATTTATAAGGGTTTTGGTGATCTAAATTTCTCAATGTGGTGTGACAGTGTGAGGGAGGAGGTTCCGTTTTTATAACTGAGGTTAGGGGCACTTTAGGAAACATCTTAAAATATTAAATTAATATAAGTTGATTTTGAATCTAAAACGTCTCAAAGTCATTTATTTATAAAATAATATTATTATGGGTCTAAAGCATCAAAAAAATTTTTTTTCGTCAAGTTTATGTCAAAATATTAACCTTATAATTTGTTTATAATACTTAACTTAACCCATAAACTTTTACCATCCCAACATGGATTTATTACGCTATATTGTTAATATAGTTATTATAAAATGTCAGACAAACTACAAATAGGCCATTGATCAAATTTATAACATTATTATAGTAATTTATCCTAGATTTATATTTTTATGAATTTAATATCTTTTAATAAAATATTATTTATTTTTAGTATACATTATTTCTATTTTGGTACTATTAATTATTTGTCTATTATAAAATATCATATAAATAATAAAACTTCACACCCACACCACTAATATGTAAATAATATTTAAAATTTATCTATAAAATTCATGGATGTCATTAATGAAGTTAAATTATAATTATTTTAATAATTCTAATAACATTTATTTGTTATTTTCTTTGATTAAACAATGAATGCCATATCATTATACAATCCATTAATTAAATAATTTCTTATATAAAAATAAAAAATAAATTACAATGATGAATCTAAATTTATTAAATTTCTAAATACTATTTATAGTCAAATTTAACATTACTATAACCTAATATTAATAATGGGTTAGTTAATTTAATTATTATATTGACAGTTTTAACTTATATTTAAATAAAATTCAATATATGTTATAGAATTTACCAAATGGAAAAAAGGTAATAATTTCAACCTATGGTTGATTATGGTCAACACTCACTCATCCAATGAAGTATGGTAAAATGTAAGTGTAATTTTATAATATTATAATATTATTTATATATATATATATTTATTTATTCTTAATATTGGTGAATAAAAATAATACTGTATTTATTCACTAAAAATTATATTTATCTTATTAGTATGAGAATTTCATACTGATTACAACAAGGTATTTCCATTTTTCCAAATTGAATTCAATGAAGTAGTTAAAGCATGTTTAAAACTAATCCCACATTTGTGGTGAGAAGACGCATAAAAGAGAGATTCCAAAGTTCAATACGTTTCAAAATCTAATATTAATATAAAAAGAATTCCAATGAAAAAAAATTGGATTAATATATGTAAAATTTTACCATTATGACTTTATAATCAATTTAAACTATAATATTTCTTTAAAAAATAATGTTAGTTTTTATCTAAAATGCAGAATTTTTCAAAAGTCATCAAAAATATAATTTTTCTAGAAAAATACTAATAATTCACCATAAGATAGTTTTGTATATTCAAAATTAAAAATTGATGTTTATTTTAAAAAATTATATTTATAAAATTTTCTAAAATTAGTTTTTTTATAGAAGGACATGAAAATATCTATATTTGAGAAATTAATTGTTTTAAACATAAAAATACATTACCAAGGATTATTTGGTTGATTGTCAATATCTTATATTTATATAAAACAATTATTTGTAATATTTGAATTTTTTTATTGATATTCATTTTATAAGTTTAATGGACAGGTTATAACTATCTCATTTAAAAAATTATAATGCGAATGCGTGGTTTCACAAAAACACCGTGTTATGTGTAATAGAAGATAAGTCGATGTTTTCTGTAGTGCATTCTTCCCTACGTGTTGTATACAATGTAATCCAAACATAGTGACTTTATATAAAAACCAAATCCTATATTTATTATTGTGTTACATGAAAATATAAAAAAATTAAATTATTTCAAAAATATATATTTCACAAAATCATGAGGTGTTACCATGGAAAAACTTACAGGATTATTTTGGGATGTGGTAGTTCCTCAACATTTTCTATAATATGTATTGATTAAATGAATTTTTCATCTACATTTCATGATATATTGAACCATTGGATATATATGTAATGGTTGTTTCATGTTTTTATGGATTTACCACTCCATAAAATAGTCATAATATGGAGTTATTCCCAAAGGATTTGTATGTAACTAGATTATCCCCACGTGATTGGGGGAGGAAAAACATATGTAGGCTTGGGTGACTTTACTATTTTTTTATTTTCAGTTCGTGTTTATGTGATAGGATTTACACATTCATTTATCCATTTTCATTCACATTTGTTCAAGGATTTATTGATAAACATATTTTTTATGGGATTATGATAGGTTGTTTCCATAAAGGGATACTCTTGTAATTGGATAGAATATTGATTAGTTTGTCATAAAATAAGTAGGAATTTGATTGGTGTTAATTGGTATTAAATAATTTGTTTCTAAAACACATTATGTGTTTGCAATTTCTTTTGGGTAGGGGTTGATACATTGTTATTGTGTTAGTTCATGATTTTAATTCTTACAAAATCTTTAATGTTCATTGTACCTTGGATTGAATGTATTTTGTTAATGCGGTTACTACTTGATAAATGCATTAGAATATACTGGTTATCCTCCTAAAAAAACATCATTGATATAATTAATGGTTGTCCCATTTTCATTCTTATGGTATTTTTTTAAATAATTGTCTAAATATGATCGTCATTTTGCATTTTATGGACCTTATTAAGATCTCTCTCATCATCTTGTATCCTAATTGAATAATTTTTTTTCACTAATACCATATTCCCCACCATGTGTTTTCATTCCCTTAGATTTGGGTTACTTTATATAGTATGGTATTATTCCTCAAGATTGGTTATTCTCAGAAAGATTTTCTAAATACATTTGGGTGTTGTTTTTGAATGTTCAAATAAAAATCATGAAAATACATTATTTTTTACATGTCCTTAACCATTTATAAAAAAGTATCTATTTATTCTTATTGTGAATCCATGGTATCTTACCATGTTTTATTTGTCTTTTATCCTTTCCCATGTTTCATAGAATTTTTCTCTTTATTTTATTGAAGAAAAAAAATTATGGTCTTATTAAGTGACATTGTTTTGTTATAAGGGAAATATTTTTATTATAATTCTTAATTTCATTTGTGTCATGAGTACATGTATGATGGCCTTAAATTATTTAACGGTTTTTTTCTCAATACACTAGTGGAAAAGGAACGAGATACATTATATCTGATTAAATTTTATTTTATGGGCATTTGGATTCGACAATATCATTTAATTCTCTAATAATTAGGTAAGATCGCTCACACTTCATCCCATGAAAGTATGGAAGGTGGTTCAGGACATGGTATTTGGGAAATAATTAGTAATTTCATACAATATCATTCATAATTCATGAGGTTTCATTGTACAATTCTAGTGTGAAGTAGTCATTCACAATCTAGTTTTCAATAATTACCAATTTAGGGCTTTCTCATTTTGGTTCCCTCAATATTTTATGATTTTTTGTGTATGATTATCCATTTTATTGAACAGAATTTTACAGTATAATTTAATAGATGTACACATATATATATGTGAATGATTCACCTAGATTCACTAGACCCCTAAAACCTCATGCTTTCTAACATAACAAGATATTTTGGGTTTTCACACGTGTTAGATGAAACAAACAGATTGAAAGGGGAAAATAAAAAAAAATTTGAGAGATAGAAGAAAAATGGGGGAGAATATAATGAGTTTCTATGATGTGTAACTTGTGTCATAGTAATAGCACCAAAACATTTTCCCCCTAAATTAACACATCTTATACAGTGTAACCAGTCACATGTAAATGAACATGGGTTTTCAAATCCTGAGAGACCTTAGAACTAGTCTAATGGAGCATTAATTTCATATTGATGATTTACCTATTACGGGAGAAAAATGGGTTTAAATTGAGTGTATAATTAAATAGTTAGAAACACTTATGTAAATTCTATTTATGATAATGATATGATTCTAGTTTTTATAAGTGGTTTATTGGATGATTTTTATAATTGTATCAATTTAATAAATCTGCGAGTGTTTCATTCAACAAAATATGAAAATACAATATAACTCATGGTTTTTTCAGTATCCTAAGAATAATCACCTATCCAAATATAGTATCATACTCATGAGGAATCCATGTTATAGAATCATTCTAGAACTCATGGTGTGAATCATAAAAATTAGTGAGATCAATAGAAAATGCTTTTCATTAAATGAAAATATCAAAAAATAATTGATTAATAAATTTTCAAATTGAAAATAACATCAAATATATCCCCTTGATACTACCATGATTAATTCCATTATATGTTGATCCCTCTATTGGTGATATTTTATCATTTAAAGTAAGTAGTAAATTGATGAGGGATGAATCGAAAAGGAAAAATGTGAAATAACGATCACTCCACCATTGTGTGAAGAAATATACATTTTTTGAAGTTAATAAGATAATACGTTGATTAAAAGGTATCAAAATGATATTTAAATGAATAAAATAAGACATTAATAATATCACCTTTTATTAAATTTCTTGTGTGATTTATAAAACTTACTTGAGAAAAATGAATTTTGATTAAAAAATTACAGAGAAACAATACAACTGAACGAAATAAAAACATCCCACAATTAAATATAAACCCCCTAAATTGTAATATTAGGAAGCTTGGGTTCATTTTATTCAATAAAATAATTCCATGTTAATTATGAGATTCAGAAAGAGGGTGGGAAAAAACAAAAAATTGGAATGTTTTAATGTTGACCAAAAAAATTATCATGATTTGACCCTCTTTTTGGAGTAAAAATATTTTATTTAATATATGAAAATTCAAGATTTAAATATAAGATAAATTCCATATTATAGGTTTGTTATAGTAGCTATAAAAATACCATGAAAATTTGATCACCCATTTGGATTTTATTCTAGAAATAGTGGTTAGATATTATATGACTTCAAATCTAGCCAAAAAATTAAATGTAAACATGGTATCCCATGATACCCTTGAAAAATAAAAATTAACTCTATGAATAGTTTAATGAAATTATCCTTATAATTTTCATTATATATAGTCAAATATTGAGCATCATGGGGATTGGGTTTGGGGAACCACTTTGACTTGATGTGCATAAAGACCATTATGCTTTAATAATAATTTTCTATAACAACAGACTAAAATGTCTATCTTCCCTAATGATCCATCAGCTCATCCTAAAATAGAATATTTTCTAAAAATTATTATCAATAATATTAAACTATATAAAATTAAAATTATTAAAATTATTTGAACCACAATAAGACGATTTATTATGCCCTATTTTACACACATTAAACTTGAAATGCACATGCCAGGAGAAATGATGTTCTACTTATAGAACAAACAAAAATTGGTGTTGATTGACAGAGAAAAAATGAATATTAAAATAAAATCAATTAATAATATACTATTTCAATGGATAATAATACAACCAACTTGTGTTTTTCTAGTCCTGGGAAGAGTGTATCTCAAAAATATGAAATTTGAATTTCCCTGTTGGAAATTTGATTAAAAAAATAATGATAAAAAAAAGTCCACATTCCAAAAAATTATAAAACTGATCAGAATCATCTAAAGCATGTTAGTTTCACATTTATTTCACATAGCCAAAAATATTCTTTTTTTTAAATTCATCCCAACATTTCATCAAGTTTTAATTAATCATTATCATGTGTTCTTTATGACAATATTTATGGGGCCCATATTATTCTTCAAGGGGAAAAATGGATGTATAATATGGGAGTAACATTAAACCTTAAGTTGTGTACACTATTTTAATTTTTTTTAATTTTTAATCCATTTTTTTTTGTATTTCAACAAATATATCGATAAAAACAATATCTCTATGGATGATAATTTTGGAGTTCTGATCCCCAAGTGTTGAACTCCACACTTATTTTCAATTCAATTTCCTACAATAGATATATAAATCCAATCATCGGGAAAGAAAAATATGAATTCAAGATCTATAAGTTCCTAAATCCATAAATTTGGATGAACGATTTCTCTATATTTCCATTATTTTCAAATGTATTGATATTAAAATTGAACATAATTTGAACAGAGACCCCATGCTATGATGAATGGTTGTTGATAACACTAACATGCTACAAAAAACAAATAGATTTCCATTGACATATTTGGAATAAAATGATTAAAATTTTAGTTTTGAAAAATAACAACGGACAACCAAATATTCCAAATACTATTCTCATGAACATAAACATGAATTAAATTGATAATTAAGACATTCAAAATCGCATTAAATTAATTTTTACTGCTTTAAAATATATATTAACATGTTAATGGATAATGAATTTCTTGTTTTCATAAAATCTCATATTTTCTATCCCCAAAATATAATTTCATCACCCTCAGTGTTAAAATAGAAGATAAAATTGAGTACATAATTGGGAAAAAAAGAGGATAATGTTATTTGAATTTAATTCATGGTACTAAATCACATGGTTTGATGGTGACAACCAATCAATAATAAACTGATCACTTTGGAATCATGTCACAAGTGGACTCCTCAGGGATTGATGAAGGTAGGTTTTAATTCTGGAAGTCATTTCATTCATTTAGAAATACTAGTATTCTCCATATTATACATATCACATATAGAAAAAATAATTATATCACACTATAAACACCAAGGGAGTTCACTTCACAAAAAACAAATAATTATAACATAAAAAATAACAAAAAAATAAAATAACTGAAGAAGCCTAGTTGACTCCCAAGAATCACATAGTTTGATACTATTATTTTGACTTGGACCCCCATAATATCCAATAAAATCTTCCCATTCATTACGAATTTCATTTTTTACCACTTATAATAGATTAAAATTGAATCATTTGGGTTGGATGGGAGTTTTAGAATCTAATTCAAGAATAATCCTCTATGTCTCACTGAATGGGAAATTCCCATGAATATTTAAAATGGTATAGCTAATTTATTTTCTGGTCATTCTTAAATAAATAAAATTGAATTTTATGATCATTATACTTAAGGTACTATGAAATGGAAATTGATTTTTTGTTAAACCATATAAATGAAAACATGGGATAGGGAGGACATACCATTAATTTGAGATCATGTCAGCTAAACACTATATACATTAGGGGATACATTGAATTTTACATCGTTTCAGTTTCATTATATGTCAAGAGAACATCATACTTTCCAATAGATGTGTCAAGCAACAAATTAGTTAGATGATTTTCATAAACAGTTATGGAGTCGATGTTTATGGTTTCTCTTAATATTAATGTTATCGGTGATCTTGAAAAAATTTATTTGTTCCAATGAAAATAGAATCAAGACATGGATATATGTTTCCATTATGTTAATACCAAAAAATATAATATCTCTTGAATAAAACATCCATAAAAAATTACATTATAATTTGTAAGTTCATTTTCAAGATTACATTTCAAATTCAATATATGAACATCCTTATCATGACTAATATGAGAGCTTCAGTTATACATATTGAGATCTGGAGATTGGTTCTAAAGGTTACTATCATATTCACATTTCTTACGTCAATGACTGGGTTGATTATTGCTAATAATGTATGATCGATGATGACAGGGGTTTACTCCCTAGGACCCATGATAGGGTCGCAATCAAGGTCAATTAAGATAGTATAGAAAAATAAATTTTTCAAATAACACTATAACATCATTCATCATACCCATTAGACTATTAACACTGTGAACATTATGTTTGAGAGTGAAAGGAGCCAATTGGAGATAGTTGTGGCCAAAATAACAATTCAGGTTATACAGAATGAGGATAACACTAGCTCTTAGATCAAATATGGCCCTGATAAAATTTATCTCTCTAATTTGAAAATTAATATAATGATAACCATGTCATGTAACTTATATATCATGGTTCTTTTGATATAAGTACTCACAATAAATTCCAAAATGACATGGTTGTTGTATGAAAACATCATTTTGAACATGTAAATGTCCTTCAAGTACAATGCTTATAAAGGTATAATTTTTATTTAATCAATATGGGGTATGTAATATATAATATGTGATAAAATTTCACTCAATTATCCTTTCAGTGATGGTTTAGATTTTCCTCTCTTTTATTGAGGGAATGGAGAATCATACAAGATTGTTTTGGGAGGTATTTGTACCACTACATTGTCTATCAGATTTTCATATACCATGAGTTTATCATCATCATTTTCATGATATATTGAATAATTCCATGTATTAGGAAAAAAAATTCATGTTTTTTATATTATTCGCGCTACTTAAAATATTCACCACAATGAGTTGATAAGGATATTTTTCTTGGTATATAGATTCTCCCAACATGGTTGGGTGTCAAAAACATGTGTAGGCATGGCCACGTTTATAGTTTCTATTGATATCGACAAAAATTTAAATGATGAGTCTTTAGATTTATTCAATTTCATTTTTTTAAAAAATTATTCAAGGATTTCTAGTGGGATAGATTGGGTAGGGGCTTGTGATGGTTTGTTCACCCCAAAAAGATAATATGAAAATTAGAAAGAATACTGATTATGTTGATGGGTAGGTTATTGGAATTGAACTGGTGGATGTTGGTATTAGACAGGTTGTTTCTAAAAATATTTATGTGTTTTAATATCATGTTGATGGTAGGGTTAAGACAATTTTATGGTTTTGGTTGTTGATATTCATTCTAATTGATGAATTGATGTTAATTTTTCCATTGATTAAATTTTTTTATGGTAGATATTGAATGTTAAATGAATTAACCTATTCTGTCGTTTCTACAAAAATAACATAATATATATGATGAATGTTTGGACACTTATATGTATTATGTAAGGACCTATTTTTTCTCAGACTACACTTTTGAGTTAAAATTTGATTTTTTTTCAGATTCTTATAAAGAGGTAAATTGGTATTTTTCCCTTAGAAGATGATTTCATATAATTCTTCTAACCACACTGTTAGTCCTGGAATAGTGTGTTTACCATAAGACATGAGTTTTGTAGAATTATTTTTAATTCAAATTTTGGTGGAATAAATAATAATTACTAATTATTTAATTAAATATTAAATTAATATTTCTTGTTCGTTTAGACATATATTTTGTATGGAGTATGGGATTGAAATTCTATATCTTCCATTTAATCAATAACGAGGACTTTATCATAGGAAATGTCTAAATTCAATTCTAGCATTGGGTTCAACCTAGGACCCTTCTACTTCATCTTTTATTCATTCTATTTTTTTATTTCATCTTCTTTCTTCCTCTCTGTGTATGCATTTCATGTGGCCCATCCTAGACCACTCAACAAATAGAGAAAAGGTAAAGTGATAAATATTGAGAGAACTAAGGAAATTATGTTACCGTCATGAATTCCTTGACACGTTGAGTGGACATATGGCGACCGTTGATGGTGAAATCAATATAATCTACGGAAGATTCCACCTGAAGACAGGTCCTTTTTTCCCCAGAAATACCATTAAAACTCATTGTTTCATGTTTTGAAAAGGCTTCTTATGATTGTATGAGGTCCCTATTGGATAGATTTGTTGTTTCATGGAATAAATTAGGGGTTCTGGGCAATCTAGGGGTTTTATATTCAAGAATACAAGGCTACACAACATGTTGTCCAAGGTTATATGTTGTGTGTTCTTCCCGTTTAGGGAATAAAATGTTTAAAGGGGTAAACTCCACATAAAATTTTGTACAAAATGTGTACTAGTGCTCGACCATATATGCATGTACCTAGGCATGATTTACTGTATAGGACTACATGGCCACATGGAATACATGACCAGATCTCGTGTGGGTGATACATTAGGTAGAAGTACACGGATATACAAGGAAAATGGAAAATTTGATTGAGGGACACATGAATGTACCCCATGTCGGGTATATGTTGTATACCCCAATTCATATGTCCTGTACATGGGGATTGTATATGCCTAGTTTGGTGGAGGTACATGCCCATGTGGGTCTATGGGAGTAGACACTGTTTACCATGGGGATATGTCAGGTACTTCCCCTAGTAACCCTTTTAGGGTCTATCATGTTTTCTTGATCTTTTTTTACTTTTGTAATCAAGAGTATATTATTATGCATTGATTTCCAGGTAGCGTATGGTGGTTGAACCCATAGTGAGATCTGAGTAATTCTAATGAGAATTTTGGGGCATTTATAAGAACTATGATAATATTTCTATATATTTTGAATTTATATGTCTCATGAGAGCGATATTTGGGAGAGAATGATCAGTTGATTGATAGGACAAAACTATTTGAGACATTTGATCTGATATGATATTTGAGGAATATCTCATGACATTATTCTTTTTACTATGTTCTCCTTGCGAAATATCCCATTAGAAACTATGAGGCTAGGGGTGATATTTATTCTAAGGATCCCAAGAGGGAAGACATTCATTATACATTAAACCTAGGATTTCATTTGTATGACACCTTTAACCATGAATTGTTTAGAGAATCCCTATTGTTGGATTCCTCATATTGTGAGTTTATTTGAAGGATCTCAAGTAGGATTCCTCCTAGTGAATGGATTGAGGGACCCAACGGGAGTTGATTGTTTGACTAACCAATAGAATTCATGTCGTCTATTGATAGATATGGTGTTCAGATGTGACCTAGAACACATGATGAATTGGTAAGCATGTGGGGATGTGGCTGGAGTGTTGGGTTTGGAATTCAGGGCACCCTCACTCCCTTGTATATTTACATGATATTTTTAATATAGATGTAGTGATGTTCAGTAGTGTTTCTTCCTTGTTAGTGGCTATACCGAAAGACATGAGGCATATTTCTTCATTTTGGAGTCACATATGTACTCACCAGGTTATATATTTCCTATTTGGATGCTTTGAAATATGTTCCTAGGATCTAGAATCTATTCCATGTTATTTATAAAAATTTATATATACGTATATGTATTACCTAGGTGTTATCTATTGCTCCTTGATATATATATATATATATATATCTGTGTGTGTGTGTGTGTTTACTTATATTTTTTGGGAAACTCATAGTTGATTCCTAGTATATTATTGTTTATCCATATGTGTTTTTTCCTTGAGAAATACTAGGATTCATGCTATAAGAATTCCATGGATTGTATCAGTAGGGTATTGGATAATATCCTTATGTGGGATGATAATTAATCCTTGGGTGATGCCTAGATTTTGTTTAGGGATTACATGGACAATATAAATGGTTAGACATGTGACCCGGAGTGAAACTTCAATATTACTAACATATTTCATGAATGAGATCCTTGGGATAGAGTTTCCACCCTGAGTGATACTCATATATATTGGAAAGATGTCTTGAATGGACTCAGTGGCTATTTAACCAATCCATGAGTGACTAATGAATCAACATGAGGGATTACATGATGGTCTCAATGTATTGACAAATTTTATATCTCGAGTGACCCAAGGATATAGTTTAGGGATTACACGGATGGACTCAATGGGAGATTGTGCTTAAGCCTTGTTTGATACATCGATCTAGTTGAGGGATTTCATGGATGGGGTCAATGGTTAAATATAGTTATACCTAAGTTGATACTTGGATCCAGTTGGGTGATGTCGTGGACAAGCTCAATGGAATATAACTTGAGTTCCAATAGTTATACATGGATATAGTTGAGAAATTCCTTCGGAAGCCTCAAGGTGTTAATGATTTACATTCCCTAAGTGTTTGGATGAACACTTCTGATGGATTTTATTTGATGTAGATGACAGTGCACTTCTAGATCAGTTACATTACATGATGGGGTTATCATGGAGACTCTCCAGATGTATGAATTTGTTTCTGGGAATCATTCTTTACAAAAGTGACCATTGGTATACAGAATCCATCTTTCAGTGATTGGAGATCAGTATGTGAGATCCTAGGGTATGATGAGTATCCTCCTATGGTGACCTTCCATGGTTAGAGTCTTTTCCCTCATTTACTGCTGCAGGTACATGCTGATGGGATTACAGACAAATAGCTGGATTTAATTATTCATTTATTTATTGTTATGACATCCAGTTCAATTCCATTGCAAATTATATTATATCTATCTGGATTAAAAACCAAAAGAATGTCCACTTTTGTCATTTCTTGTTATTTGATAAAAATTATAATGAATATTCACATCTATGTATATGTGTATAGGTATTTGACTATAAATTGTTATATATATATTTATAGACTACCATTGTATAACATTCTTATTTTATATGGATTAAGGACACTAGGTACAACTATTGATTCATGTTTGTTTTACTACATTTTTGTTATGCTTTATTTAGGATGAACATGTTTGATTTTCATAAAGTTTTAGTAGCATATTTACAGTTATCTTATTGGGGTGTCCTACTGAGATTATTTCTCACCCCTTTACATGAACCATAGTTTACATGTAGACCATCTCTCTTATTTTAAATTTAAGCATCCGTTTCACGGTGGACAGAGATGAGGACCGTTGTTTCATCCTCAAACTGTACTGCTCAAGCATTGGTACAGATCATGATGGTGCAGTTTGATATTGCCTGCTGATCAGTTATGTGGGTTGGCTCAGATATAGTAGTATATCCTAGTACATTTACAATCAATTTAATTGTACTATTGTATATGAATGATCGTCTTAGTGGGTGAAAAGTGATTTAATGTATTTCATAGTTGTTTGGGATTTTTAGAACATTTTATTATTATATAATGTTCTCTTTTAGTAGTTTACTGCTTTCAAAATTTGTCCACTTTCTGACCTTCATGATACTTGGTTATTTTATGTTATTTTCTTACTCATAAATGATGGCATAATATCCCCACTATCACCTTCTATACCACACTTCTATTTATCAGCATTTGGATTATGGGGAGGCATGCTTGAGGGCTTGTGACCCAGTTCCTTAGAGCACCGATATAATATCATCTTTGATGGAATGTAACAAAGTGGTATCAATGGGTATTTATTTTCCTAATAATTAAGATTTACGATATGGTAGACATGACTATTAAGAATGTGTTGGAACATCTGTTGGGAATTAGACTGGTGCATTGAAAATAATGGTTTCATTAAGAATTCCAGGTTTCAATGGTATGGGATTTCGATTCTGATATTTTCTATGTTACAATTGTATATAATTTCTTATTGATTTACCCACATATTATGGGGATATTATAATTTAGTTTGGATCTATTGATCTTGGGCATTGGTAAGAGACCAGGCATTGTACTTGACTCTTGTCTTGAAAATGAAAGTGGTGTATAATGCATCATATTTTTCACAGAGGATTTACATCATATATACCTTGTAGGTTGTGAATTTACTGAACATTTTTTTTGGGGATCCTTACGATGATATTTCACTTTGAGGGTAGGTTATGTGGATCTACATTGTGGAATTTTCTTCTGAGACTCATGAATCAGTCCCCATATTTTGGATGTGTAGTGACCCCATTAGGTCGATATGGTATGTTTTTCATTATTGTTGGACACCTTTTAGGGTGTTCCTTCACAGGTTTGTGGTCATCTAGTTGGATCACTCAATAAAATTCTGATAGATACCAATACTTTTCATGTCTACTATACTGCTAGGGGTAGTTCCTTCTTAGGATTCTCGAAGAGAATCTAGGCCCTCGTAGGCTAGGTTTTAAGATTTGAAGCTCATTGGCCAATGTGATGTTTATCTAATATTTATATGAGATATATTTTGGTATATGTTTTTTTAAATTGTGCAATAGTTGGTAGTTATATTCTATTGGGATTTGTGGGAGACCTAGAGACCCTTAATTTAGACTAAAACCATTGTATATCAACCTCTTTTTTGTTTGTGGGAAACCTACATGATAGGTTGGCCCATGTTTTTCTGTTTCCTTTGTTGATGTGAGATATATTTTAATGTTTCTTAGAGATTAAGGAATTGAAGGTGCTCTAGTTCAGCATTATAGGATTTTTGATGACTTTAGGTTTTGAAGAAGAACCTGGGGTGCTTGTTTTTTTGAGACTGTCTACGTTGAGAAAGACTATTTTGGTGAATTACCTAGTCGACCGGTGTTTTATACAATTTCTAATGTAGTTAGATCATGGGTAGATGCTCCAGACATGAACGAAGATATGTGACAAGAGGTCATAGGATAAATTGTAACGCATGTGAGGTGCATGATTTTGAAGCGAAGTTCTAGTGGTACATTTTCTTGTGAGAATGATGTATCTTGTACCATAAATAGCTTATCCCTATGATTGATGACTCACTAGAGTATAAGTCATGTGTTAAGATACACACCAGTAGTACATGGTTTTGTTTGAATCTATTTTAGTGAGTGATCAGGTGGTAGTTAAGGACTGATGTTTTTTTTGAAAATTTCCTGGACATGGATCTCAAAAGATGTGTTAGAATGTCTATTTTCGGTTGATGTGACATCGTGAAATGTTGGGGCACTATAATATGGTTCACTCATGGTTTAATCCTAGTCATTTTTTGTTAGGATAGTGAGCATAGATCCAAGGGATTAGTATCCAACCTTTCTAGACTCTTAGTATAATGATGTTAGAGATGATCATCCTCTATCATGATTTATCTTGAGTATAATCAGAGGGCATTGTCCCTTTTCCAAAATCAATTTTCTTTACTTGTGTTCTTCCCTTTTTATCTATAATGGAGCCTCTTGAGGTTTCATTTGAAAGGTGGTGTATGGTAATTCATATGGTGGGGAGTGCACCATTGCTCGTTTGAAGCTGGTAACTATAAATACCCTTATTTGATGAACATGGACATTACATTAATTTTTCAGAATAGTAAATACTTTAAAACAAGAAATTCCTAAAGACATTATTAGTTTATTGTATTTGGAAAGTGGGAATCGTAAACATCTTGTTCATAAATCATTTACATCATCCTTTCCTTGTCATTCATAACTGGAACCCCTTTTTGACACATCTTACATAAAACCCTTATAAAAATAATGGGGAAAATAAACATAAAAGGGGTGATCTCATATTAGTTGTAAGGGTTAACTAAGGTGATATGAGAATAAAACATGATCATAAAGGTTATGAGAACATGATCATAATAGTAGAATATCATGCCATGTATATCAATGGAAAACATGAATCATAATACATAAAATTATAACTGTAACATGAGACATGAAATTAGGGCATACACATAAACTTATAACATTGTGAAAACTTATAGACAACAACAAGTTCACTCAATAGATTATGGACATGAAACCATTCCATTTCATTAACATATGGACCTAGAAATGTGGTCGACTCAAAAAAATGTGAATATGAAATCAGGATCACATATAACATACAAACCTCATGAGTTATCCATCACTACCCAATGCACTGGAGGGAGATATAGGTCCCACACATCTCATAAGGAAATCATAATTATGTGTGCCACAAAAAAGTAACAAATCATTCATTAGAATATAACCCAAGAAATACTATGGGCTTATTAAAAATCATTCCATAAAAACATTATCCATATAAAATACCATTCTATCATTAACACAATAAAATAAAAATAATACCAGGGATGGAAATATAACCCAATTTAATGAGAAAAATCTAAGATGGAATTTTTTTTTGATAAAACACTTCAAATTAATTATCAATGAAAAAATAATTTATTCTTCAAAAAAAGTTATATTTTCTTAAAATACCATGAAATAATAAGAGAAAATAATTTACTTGAAAATACAAATTAAATATTTTTATGGAATATTCATAGAAATATGGTGTTATGAAGAACTAAAAATCCAATCATGCCTTATAAATTAACAAAACAATTTCCTTGTACTTCTTAACGAAATGTCAGAAGGTACCACACATGGTAAAAGTAAGAGAAATTAGTTAAAAACCATTTGGTAAAAGTATAAAATGGGTATAAATGACATTAAATATACATAGAATAAGTGTACGCATTTTATGATATAATTTTTAGAAAAAATGGACAATGATTATAATTATTGTCCTAGTAAATACATAGGTATAAAAAAATCTCGATTGAAATTGAGATTAAAAAATTTAACCCTTAAAAATTATAATAAATAAAATAATATTACTCATAAAATAAATAAAATTATATACATAAGTAAATATCAAAACCATAGAAATAATAATTATAAAACATTCATGGAAAACATAAACAATAGACAACGGAAATAAATGGTATATAAAGTATATGTCCCACAAGAATAAAAGTGAGACAAAATAATCCCTTACCAAATATAATCCATCAAATCATATGCCTCATAAAATAAATAAAATATTATGCCAATGTAAATATCATATCTTTTATGATAAGAACCATAAAACATTCATGGGGAGCGTAAACACCACACAAAAGAAATATGGGGTGTATATGGAATATATCCCATAAGAATAAAAGTGAGACAAAAAAATCCCTAATCAATTATAAATAAATAATTTAGAAGATTTTAGACTATATCATATTTATGAATTATTTTTTAAATTTTTTTATTAGTTATAAATAATTTAATAAATCATTATTTTCACAAAACAATATTAGTGTCAATTTTGACACTGTTCAATTCATTTATTTTTAAAAATTTCAAGATAAGATGTTATCCTCAAACCCTATAATTTATTATGTATGTATATTATTAATGAAATCTATATATTTTATTAGAGAAAATAATTTTCTGAAATTATATTTGTTTTAATATTTTTAATAAAATCTATTTGGTATTTCCTTTAATAATATAATTACTACATCAATATTGTGTAATTATTTAATATAATTTTTTTGCATAAAAATTTAAAATAAAAAACTATGATGAATATTAATGTACTAGATTTTAGAAAAATTACATTATTTTAATTTACCTTCTATATAATCATATATTAAAAATGTTATACTTATTAAATTTTAACGTGACAACATTAAAATCAAATAAAATAAAATAATATAACTGTCATAATCCTTTCTATAATGCTCAAAATGGACACTAACAAGACCCCTGGATGCTTCTATTAGATACATACTATACCAATATAATATGGTCAAGTATTTTAGTCTTTTAATGTGTATTTTTATTTAAATAAATAATTTCTATTTATTTCTCATTAATTAATTAATATTTACTTCATCATTGTATAAGTATTTAAGTTAAATATATATTTCCTAAAAATTAAAAATAAATTAAAATAATAAATATAAAATATATTTCAAATAATTATTTATAATATAATTTAACTTGACTCTTATTTAAATTAAAAATAAAATAATTATTAATGATTGAGATCTGTATATTTCACTTTTCATTATATTAAATAAAATAAATATCTGATCTCATCCAAGTGGTCTAAAATGGATACCATATCGACCCATGAATTATTTATGTCACAAAATACTAATAAAATGATATTAAGGCATGTTTTAGGCTAATTTATAATATTATTCTTATCCTTAATTACCTAATTTACACATTTACCGTGTTAATAAAAATTACCAAAGTCATTATTCATAATGCCCAGAAATAAAATTATAATAGTTATAAAATCTGGGCCAAATGATGAAAAATATGGAATATATTTTTTTAAAAATTAGACATTGATGTTTTAGTAATGTATTTAAAATAAATCTCATTTACAGAAGGAGATAACGGGTTTTTTAAAAAATAAAACATTGTAAAAGATTGAAATGTTTTTACCTATGGATTCAATGTAAAATTACTGCTAATGACATTAATTATATTGAATGATAAAAATAAATTATATGTATAATTTAAAACCATTCAATAATATAAGTTCATAAAATAAATTATTTCAATGAAAAAGTTTTTTAAATAAACATTTAATATATTTTTCCAATTCATCAAAATTTAAAACTTGTCAGAAAGTTATAAAAATTTTAAATAAAGAAAATTTTTATTTCCGTCATTAAAAAAAGATGATTTTTTTAAAAATTAAATATATGAAAGTGTAAAAATTAGATGTAAAATGGGTGATCCATCAAAATGTGACAATACTGGATTTTTTTAATAATATCTCTTTTTTCCAAATAAATTGAATTTGTACTAAAATCATGTCTAAAAACATATAAGATTCATTTTAAATCGTAGATTGAATATATTATATATATATATATATTATTAATAAAATATAAAAATTGTGATTTTATTATTTCATAGACTAACTTATTTTCATTTGAATACTTTTTTTCAGATAAAAGTTAATATTTTTCATAACCAACACTATAATGGATAGGATATAATATTTAGTTGTTAACTTACACATGGTATTGCATGAATTTTATTCTATGAACTAGAAATTATGTGTAACACAAGCCATGAATTGACTTTCATATACGACAATATAAACCGGTGTTTCGTATACCGTAAGAAAATATTGGTGTACCGTAAAACACAAGACATCATTGAAATTAAAAGAAAAATATCTCATTAAATTGATAGGTGTTACATTATAACCCCCTTAAAAACAATTTATTATTGAAAATTATCCAGGGTTATAAAAAGTTAACTACATTAAATTTCCTTTCATTGAAACCCACATCATAAATAGAAACCCTAAAAAATATTTTTAAAAATGATTGTTAGAAACATAATGGAAACCAAAACTAACTCCCCACTATGTTTCCATATAGAAAAACATATATGGGGAGAGAGAACATGGATTTCGAAGAAAAACACTAACCATCATGTTCCGATTGATAGTTATATGGATCACGATTATGAGAAATATGAAAATATGAAATCCATAAATCTGCAATGATTTAAGGGACCGTCTAATTCATTAGATAAGAATGTACTGGCATAATTTTTTTGGTTTTCATTATCCTTTTCATAAATATTATAACATTAAAAGAAATACCTACCATATTTTATTACAATCTCATCAGTTTCCATGCCTTAAACAATTCCCAAATCATCTATTATTCATTAAAATGAATTTGAATATGGAATTCCTGATCACATTCCAAAAATGTGAACTCCTTCATCTTGTATTCTCTTGAGTCAGGGTAAAAATTTGATTTGTGAGATATACTTTTTTAAAACATATTTGGGTCCTTAAAACAAAACTTATTGGATATACTACTCAAGTCCAAAATAGTTCTATTCTTCATCCATGATATCATAATCGTCTGGTCAACAACACCATAATTTGTTCCCAAGAAATAAGCATCATCCAATTTACTAATTCAACTATGAAATATCGTTATCTAAACATCATTATCATAACATAATAGATGTATTAAGGGGTATCACGACATTAATCATGTGTCTCAAAAGATATCACCATGCCATTAAATCAATTTTTTTCTTCATATAACTATCCAACATATCCTTTCTAATTCTTAATAAAAAAAAAATATAATGAAAACAATTTTATATTACACGATTCATATAAAAAAATCATTGAATTCCAAAACATATACACCTCAATCATCGATCTTTATTTTTAAATCATTGCATAGGATCCATAATCTTCACCATTCTTAACATATGAATATTGTATTATGGTTTATCAAGCATATGATTATTGGGATTAATTTAGAAAATACTGGAATAAAATCATATACCTTTCACATTTAATTTAAAATATCATTATCCTTAGTATTATTACTAATACACAAACCATCTTCATGATTCTATTCAAGATATTTTTGTGTTAGGAAATTGATCGTAATAATTCCCTAAATTTCCACATCTCAAACATTCAATGGTTAACTATTTTCTATGTAGTTCTGGAAATTGAATAAATCCATAAAGAAATGTTTGAGAAATACATATCATAAAAAAACATAAATATGGTAAATAACATATAAAATTTCAATCTATGATATATCCAGTTTAACCTTAGGTTAGTCATGATTATCACAAAAACACTAGGATTATAACTTATACATAGACTTATCATTATGGAATCCCTATATATATTTGTATAAATATTATTAGGGATCTCACTAAAGTTTTCACATCCTAGTTTTCTAAGGTTGGTTAAACCTGACTTTTATACTAACATTATAGACCACATATTGAAGTACCGAAAAATTTACATTTATTTTGTGGAATAATTAATACATTAGTCAGACAAAAACCCAAAGATCGTATTTTTTTGGTGTCTTTAGAGACTGGAAAACATAAATAGTTGGTTCAAAATACATCTTAATCATCTCTTACATTATCCTTTTTAACTAGAACCCCCTTTCTAAAATTCATTCATAATACCCTTTTTACAATAATGTGTAAAAGAATCATAAATTTGGAAAGCTTAGAAGCTCTTTATGTGTAATGAAATGTGATTTTTAAACCTAAACATGAACATAAAGGTTATAAGAATGTGATCCAAACATTAAAAGTTCATTCCATGCATATCAATGGAAAACATGAATCATATTGAAAATAAAGGATCATAATACATAATATCATAAATGTAACATAATACAAATAATAGTGAAATACACATAAACTAAATAATTTTTGAACATGTATCAATAATAATAGTTTCACTTATTAAATTAATTAAATTAAACTAGGCCATTTTATAACCATATTGACATGGAAACCAGAATAACTCAAAAAAATTGAATATGAAATCTCTTTCATGCATAACACATATACCTCATGAGTTTTGCATCTTTACCCAATGCAATGGAGGTAGATATAGGTCCCACCAATTTCATAATGAAATCATTCTTATGTGTTGCACTTAAAACATAAATAATTCATCATAGTATAACCAAAGAAAAAAATGAGTTTCTTAAACATAATTCCATCATAAAAAAATCCACATAAAAAATCATCCCAAAATTAACACAATCAAATATTAATAATATTAATGACAGATACATATCCTTATTTAAATATCATCATCTTATATGTAAAATAATTTTGATAAAAACAATGTAGTAAAGTCATGTGGAAAATATCCTTTCGTCTTTAAAAACATTTTCTTTTCTCAAACTGTTATATAATTTGAAGAGAAATGAATATATTTGAAAATAAATTTGAAATAATTTAAAGGAAAAATTATAAAATTAATGCATTATAATGATGTAAAAATCCATTCATGATGTATATTTTAAGAAGACATTTGCCTCTTACAATTTCTAGAAAATTCAAAAATCACCTCATACGGTAAACGAAGTAATAATTTATTTTAATACATGTAGTAATATGAAAAAATATGGCAAAATGACATTATATATACATAGAATAATAGTAATCCTTTTATGAATTTTTTTTTATAAATCATGGATATGGATGATAAATATACACCTAGTAAATGCGTACGCATAAACAATCCTTTGATAAAAATCATATTGCAAAAATTATTGTATACCAATTATAATCAGTAAAATCTTATAACTCATAAAATAAATAAAATATTATGCATAATTAAATTTTATAAAAATCATAATAAAAATCAGAAAACTTTTATTGGAATCATAAACTCTACATAGAAGAAATTTTTAGTGTATTAGTAATATTTCCATAATGAATAAAAGTTAGAAAAAATAATCCATTTCCAATTGTAATCAGTCGAATCATACACATCATGTAACACCCCAAAACATTTTATGGTATGATACTCATAAATATATAATATTTATATCATATATTTAATAAATCATTATATTCCGTTGAAAAAACACTTGGTTATTTATGAGATAGCCATAACCTATCCATTAAACATTAATTTTCCACTTCTATGTTTTGAATTTCAAAAAACGATCATCTAGAGTTGTGACCAATAAGTCATTTGGAGTCTGATAGACTCAACTAGATTTTTGGATGAATAGTAACATACATTTATCAATAGTAATATGAATAGTAATATTCCCTTTATAAATAATAAATAATGATAATATTTAATTTTCTTAAGGTAATAAGATAATGAGATCTTAATTAATTTTTCAATGTGATATAGAACAAATTATACCTTTAAAATTGTTATTTTTCAAATTTAATATGTTTTTATTTAAAAATTAAATTAATAATATTTATAGAATTAATTTCAAAAAATTGAGTTCTTTTTTGAAATCTTGAAATCGAAAAATGGTTAGGGTAAATTTTTGGGTTTTTTTTCTAAAATACTGGAATTTTTCGTGAATAGTAAAAATACAATTTTGAGTATTTTATAGTTTAAGGACATCAAAAAGATGTAATAATTAAATAAAATTATTTTCGTCTTTTGTACAGTAAAATATGATATTTTTTTCCCATGTGGCTAAAACCATTTTAAAATACCATGGGTAGGCCCATGGTATTGCAAAAACCACTAATGAGATGTCCCTTATAAAAATAAAATAATCTCTCTAAATAACCATTAATACCCACTCTTACCATCGGTTTCCTTAATTACAGATACATAATGTCATATGATATGTTAGTTTTACCTCCCTATGAATCCTCCCAATATTTTCACATTCCCCTAGGTACCAACATTCACATTTTGGTAATTACTCTTCATGGTAAGGGAATCTTCCACACTTCTCTTTACCTAATACTTTCATTTTATGTTTTCTCTTTCATTTTAAAATTGACTATGATGGGATATGTAATTACATATTCCTAATTTATTCATTATTATTTAAGAGTGATGAGAGACCCCCTTTCTCTCATCAAACTATTTTATTAAATTTTAAGTGACGTCGTTAGGCAGCTGCTGAATTTTCATGTGAGATTTCTCAATTTTCGTCTATTTTGAGTTCCTTTATTTTATACTTATTTCTTCATCTCTCCTCATAAAAATGATATTACAATACCAATACCATAAATAAACTATAGTTTTATTATGATAATTTAATATTTCATCATCAAACCTCTTTCCCCCTCCTCTTAAACTAAAAACACCGCCCGAGATGTGTGAACTTATCACTTTCCAGAAGGACATGTTCTCAAATTCTATTAATATCATCAAGAATGGTCATGAAACCATTTTAATGGTTGAAACAAATCATAATATATGTATTTCACCTTATTAAAAGTTCTTTAATACTTACACAATCATAATATAAAATAATAATACAAAACATGTTCATGATGAACAAAATCGCCAAGTAAATCCAAACGTTTGTAATTAACTTTAAACTAATGATTCATCATTATTGTATATAAACCAAATAATTATAAGACCATTTATATATGATAAATTTTATTAATAGGATATATTTATAATTCTAGATCCACACATCAAACGAACTTCCATTCAAGAATACAAGTAAAGAAATAATGAAAACTAAGGAAGAAGATGCTTCCAAAACATTAAACTTGAACCTCTTAAACCCATAAAAAGGGACATGAATGAACATGATAAGATTATAATAAATTAATTACATGTGTTGTAAGTTCTGAAATTATTAATTAATGATGTTAAATCTGATTAATTAGGTCATTGTAACTAACATAAGACACACTGGAGCATAAGGTAAGGGGTTTCCCATCTCACTTTCATTTACCTGAGATTTCCATTGTTCGCAACTTATTTATTGTAAGTGTTGTATGTGTACTGAAATTTGACATATAATATCATTATTCTTTTTTATATTCATGTTATTAAATTATTCAATTGATGGTTATTATGTTTTAGTCATATGATTCAACTAATTACATTGTGGTAAGGGACTTTGTCTAAATTTTCCATTTCTTTCCGACTAACATTCTATTGGGATCCTTGTAATTCATACATGGTGTACCTAATTCCCATTTCAGATATATTTTAATTTGAAATTATATTTCTATTAGATATCTATATTCTGGTTTTATGGGTATGATTATTGTCTTAATCCACATACCCTTTCACATAAGGTGTTTATTTGGAATGTTGCTTTAACTATGGAAATATGGATGAATTAGTATTCTCTACTCAATATGGATATTGAGAATCCATATTGTACGTGTATAAAATATATTTATAAATAATTATTTGGAAATTTAGTTATGGGTGGGGCCCTCTATAGCCCGTTGATGCATCGACATGTCTCATGAGACAAATCAGTTGGCGACAAACCCTTCAAGTTTGTTTCCAAAATTCAGGCGGGTTTATACACACATAACTAAATAGTTTTAATCGTATTATGGAATCATGTGCCAGATACATGAAATCCAATTAATAATCCTTGGCATTATTCATTATTAGTTATTAATATCCATAAGGTTTTCAATAAATAAATCAATGGATGTAGTTTCAATCTTAGTTTCTTAATGGCGTGAGTTTTTAATTAGTCAATATTACTTATTGATTATGTCAATTGTTTTATGATTCACTTATTATTTAATTTCCTGATTCCACTATTTTTAACCCTTACTATGCATTTGAGCCCAGCCCTTTCATTTTTTACCTTCAAAAGGTTATGGAGAGGATATCATTTATTGTGTTTCTGTGGATGGTGTTTTAGTTGTTGTTATGTGTTGTATTTTGTAAACTTTTCCAATGCAATATGAGTTAAATCATTGTATCTTGTTACATCAAGATGAATAAACTGATCTTTCCTTCGGGATCTATTTCCTTCTAACCATTCCAAGGGAACATGTAATGCACCTGATCTGGTTTTGAGGGTTCAGGGTGTAGTAGTTGGTATCAAAGGAAGTTTAGTAGAAAATGTGAAAATTAGATTTAAAAAATAGAGTATATATTAAAACCCTAAGTTATTATTCAAATAAAAACATACATGAACATACTGTAATTTTTTTAAGTAATATATTACATGGATATTTCTAGAAAGTGAATCTCTTCTTGGAATCAAATAGGTAGAGGTGGCTCTAGCACAAAAGTAACTAGGAGTGAAAACACTAACAAGGAGTTTCTGGCATGACATGGGGTATCATGGTACAGGACAATGGGCCTTGATGCACTCTTTGTGTTGAAACTCTCAGGGGATATGCTTTTGATAATTCATATTTTCTTTACAATCCATTAAGAATTATTTTAATGTAATTTTTTCCTTAGAGTATGCATTTTTATGAGATTAGTTATTCATAGAATTTAAATCTAGGATAAACGATTTTCTATTTGAGATTCAATACCTAATCTAGTGTATGAAATTACTTATAAATGGAACTTAATGTATGAAGGGGAATAAATACTCCGGGTAAATGAAGGGATCTCCCCACTGAGCCAGTCAACACAATCTATGTTGAGTATATCATATCGTAACCATATTAAGACAACTTACTCATTTTTTGATGAATAACCATGCCACTCCTGTGTTGGATCATTTCATGTAGTAGAAGACACCATATTTTTGTGGGACTACTAATCTAGTGGTTGTTTAGTAGTGGATCAAAACCCTTGAAAAGACATTAATGGCATTAAGATGCAGTGAAAATGAAATGGTAGTGAAGGAATTATATTGTCTCAAGGGTGACATTGATCAATGGAGTTCTTTTATAAATAATACCACTAAGGAAAAATAAATATAAGATATATAATGGAGTAATTTAAAAAAAATATTATTTTAAAAATATTTCCCTCATCAGAAACAGATTGTAATGAAGAAGAAATTATTTTTCATAAAACGAAGGGATGAAGATGGTGTTGAATATTATGAGGATACCTTCAGAAGACATTCCAGGTAAGCCATAGATTACGTACAAGTCTTGGAAGACTAGATTTATCATTTCATTTACTGTCTTCTTCCTCATATTCTAAGGGTACTCTATTCTCAATCATTTTCATTATATGATGAAATTTTATCAAGTGACATCAAAATAGATAATGAATCTGCTCGAACATGTATCTTTAAGGGAAAAAAATATAAGAATTGGTACTCTATTAACAAATGAAAATGTGAAGCATCAAAGAAGAACAGGGGAATGAAGAAATTCCCATTATGAGAGAACTATGGAATAAATCATCTCAAGAAATTATTAAACAACATGGGAGTCTGATATAATTGTGGAGAAAAGGTTTATCGATCTAATAAATGAATGTGGAAGAAATAATTTGACAAAGTTCAATGCTACAATTTTATAGAGATGGGACAATATGAAAATTATTGTCCTATGTGCCAAGGAAATAGGACTCTAAAAATGCCAAGAGAGAAAGGGAGAGCTTATGAGATTAAAAATACAGAGGTTGATGTTCCTAATGATATTGTGGAATATAATTTAATTGTTTCATCAAAAATAGACAGTACCTTATATGATTCTAGATCATCACATTCATTTATATCATTTATGTTTTCCAAAAAAAATATAAATACCCAATTTGATTTAATAAAGTAGTTGTTAGTCAAAACTCCAATGGGATGTATCGTTGAATCAAAGGCATGTCTATTAGTCCCCCTCAAGTCCCATAAACGTTCTATAGTTTCTATCATTATTATCAAACCAATGACTGAATTTAATATAATTATCAGTATGAATTTATTTTCAAACTATGATGAAATGATTTATTGCAAGAAAATGGAAGTTACAATTTGTGAAAATGGGGTAGAATCCCATATCTTTTGAGTAGAAATATCTCCGTTTGATTCTTATCTAGATCCACCCATAGTAGCTCAACTTCATGACAATATTGGATAGGAAGAGATCCTAATATCTATGGTTAAGGAATGAAATCATCAAATTGAATATATTCATACAGTGCAAGAACTCAATGATGTATTTCCAGATGATTTACATAGACATCCCCTAAACAAGGAAGTTGAGATCTCTATTGATTTAATTCTTACTAAAAGACCTATATCAAAGACTCCTAATAGAATGGAAACTATAGTATTTGTAGAGTTAAAGAAACAAGTAGATTAATTGTGTGACCAAGGATTTATTTTACCTAGTGTATCTCCATGGGGATCCCAGGTCCACATTGTCAAGAAGAAAGATGGATCCATGAGGCTATGCATTTATTATAGGGAAAACAATGCTATTACAATAATGAATAAGTATCCTCTTCCACAAATTGATTATTTATTTATCAAATATTGGGTGCCCAATATTTTTCAAAGATTGACCTTCGATTGAGATATCATCAATTGTGTGTGAGTAAGGAAGATATTCCTGTGAAAACATTTCTAACAAAGTATGGGAATTATGATTTTACAGTGATGCATTTTGGGGTGACTGATGAACCCTATTTTGTCATGGATTTAATGAATAGATTTTTCAAGGAATATCTTGATTACTTTTTTGTGGTATTTATCAATGATATCCTTGTATACTCTAAAATCTATGAAGACCATGAGAATCACATGCAGGTGTTTCTGAAAACTCTTTAAAGAAATGTGTTATATAGGATGTTTTGAAAGCGTGATTTAGTGCTTCAATTAGTTTCCATTCATGGATATATTTTCTATATGGAAGGAATAATTTTTGATCCTGCTATGAAAAAGGAAATCTATGAATGACCCATTCCAACAAGCATAACTCAGGTACATGTTTTTATTGGCATTGTAGGTTACTATCGACATTTTGTTCATAATTTCACCAGACTAGCTAACCCGCTAACCATGCTAACATGTAAAGGGGTTAAGATGGTATAGAAAATATAATGTACAAAATTCTTTTTAGAATTTAAAATATGACTATTCAATGCTCCAATTTTGACTCTTCCATCGTGAAATGATTTATTAGTGATATAAAGTGATGCATAAAATAATGGACGATGTTGTGTCCCTAAGAAGAATTATAATGTTATTACTTATGCATCAAAGAAGTTGAAGATGCATGAGTATAATTATACATGTCATGATCCTGAGTTAGAATCCATGATATTTTCTCTAAAAATATAGAGATGTTATCTTTTTGGAAAAAATGTTAGATATACGTGAATCCCAAGATTTTGAAATACATCTTTACACAAAATTAACTCAAAATGATGCAAATTAGATGTCTAGAGTTACTAAATGATTATTATTGATCAACACACTACCTCCCTGGAATGTCAAATAAGGTGGAAGATGCTTTGAATTGAAAAGACAATAGTATTTTAAACAAGTTATGAGTTGAAAGGGATCATATGTTGACGGATCTAGTAATTATGGATATGGGAACTATCATGGAAGGTAATATATCACTACTATTTCAAATGAATGCTAAACCTTATTTACTAGAAAAGGATAAAATTTTCTCAGATTGACGATAAAGCATTTCAAAAGAAAAGCAGAGATATAAATGATGGGATGTTGATTGACTTTGTATATGAAAGTGGCATTTTGAAATTTGGAAGGAGAATTTGTGTTCCCTCTATTCCTAAGCTGAAGAGGGAACTATTGGATGATGCTCAAATCTCTAATTTCTATATACACCCTAGTAGCACAAATTTATAAAGAGATGTAAAGTAATATTTTTGGTGGGACAACATGAAGAGATAGATTACTAATTATGTGTCAAGATGTTTAGTTTGTGAACAGATGAAGATTGAAAGACAACATCATGGAGGAGTCATGTATCCCCTTACAATACCTATATTGAAATGGAATAATAGTACAATGGACATTGTCATGGCGCTACCAAAGATTCCAATAAGTAATGATGTGATATTGTTTACTGTTGATTGTCTTACAAAATCAGCATATTTTCATGTTATAACAGAAGATTTATCATTTGAATGTTTAGTGAGACTATATATTAGTGAAGTTGTAAGACTTCATAGTGTTTACTTTTCAATATTTCATGATTATGATCCCCATATTACGTAAAAATTATGGAACAATATCTTGATGTCTTTGAATACAGAGCTTCGTATGAGTACTGTGTATCACCATCAAACCGACATATAGTCTGAAAAGACTATTCAAACTCTGGAAAACATGCTAATATCGTTCTCTATTGACATTCATGGTATGTGGGATCAATACATGCCTTTGGTTGTATTTTCATATGATAATAATTTTAATTATAGTATTAAAATGGCTCCATATAAAGCATTATATGGAATGAGATGTAGAACTGCAACTTGTTGGGACGAAGTTAGTGAGAGGAAACTATATGTAATAGATCGTATTGAAGAGACCATTCCAAAGGTGAAGAAAATTAAAGCCCATATTAAACCCGCCCAAAGTTGGAAGATGAGTTATACTAACTACTGGAGAAAGGATATGGAATTTAAAGTGGTAGATCCTGTCTTTTTGAAACTATCTCCATTGAATGGTGTCTTATGTTTTGGTAAGAAAGGGAATGTGAGCCCCAGGTACATCAGACCATTTAAAGTTATGGAAGGAATCAGAGCTATAAAATATCTTTTATCAATGCTGCCTTGTCTCTTAAATTTTCCGGATGTGTTCCTTGTGTCTTTGTTGAAGAAATACATGCTATACCCAATTCATGTACTCACCAATGAATAAATAGAACTGTAACCTGATTTTTCATACTGTGAAGAGCGTATCGAGATTCTTGACACAAGGGAGAAGGTACTGAAAAATTAGGAATATCATCTTTTAATGTTTCTTTAGAGAAATAAGAATATGGATCAAGTAACATAAGAACATGAGTATGTTGTGAATAAGAACCACCAACATCTTTTTGTTGGACATTATACAAAAAATTTCGAGGACATCATTTCTAAAGGACGGAATAATGTAACACCTCAAATGTATTATGGTGTTCTTATCTTAAATATATTATATTCATAGTATATATTTCATAATTAATTGTGTTCTGTTGAGACAACACTTGGTTATTTATGAGATAGTCATAACAGTGCTAATAAAGGTAAATATTCCAATCCTATGTATTGAATTTTAAAAAACGATCATATAGGGTTGTGACTAGGAAGTTATTTAGAGTCTGACAGAACCAACTAGATTTTTTTATTAATAGTAACATACCCATATGAATAAAAATATGAATATTAATATGAACTTTATGTATAGTAATTTATGATAATATGTTATTTTTTTAAGGTAATAAGATATTGACATCTTAATTAATGTTTCAATGTGATATAAAACTAATAATAACATTAAAATTTTTATTTTTCAAATTATCTATGATTTTATATAAAAAATAAATTTAAAATATTTAGAAACATATATTTAAAAAATGGAGTACAATTTTCAATTCTGCACAACAAAAATTCGATAGGGTGAATTTTGAGGTTTTTTCTAATATACATGAATTTTTTAGGAATAATAGAAATACCGTTTTGAATTCTAAGTAGTTTAATGAAATCATGATAATGTAATAATTAAATATAAAAGTATGGTAGAATTTTGTAATGTAAAATATGACATAATGTGTCCCAATTAGGTAAAACCATGGGAAAATACAATGGGAAAGCCCATGGTATTCCAAAAAACAACTACTAATGTGTCCCTTTTAATTAATAAAAAAGACCATTTCAATTACTATAAATACCTACTCATACCTTCGCTTTCCTTCATTCCAAATCCATAATCCACAATGATTTGGAATTTTTTTCCACCCAAGGAATCTTCCCAATGTGTCCTCAAGCCCCAATGTCCCAACCATAACGTTTTGGGAATTACTCTTCAAGGTAAGGGAATCTACCACCCTTCCCATTTTGTAAAGCATTAATTTTATGTTTTCTTATTTCTTTCAGGTGGATTATGTCTAGATATTACATTCCATATTACCCTTTCTATAAATATTATATATTATTGATCATATACCCTCTTTATTTCATCAAACTATTTTATGAACTTGTAAGGGACGTTGTTAGGCTGTCGAGTTTTCATGACAGATTTCCCAATTTTATAATATTTCAAGTTCCTAAATTTTATTCTTATTTCCTCATATCCCATCAATCAAATTTTTTGATAATTACATTACCTTAAATTAACTATAATTTTATTGTGCTAATGGAGTATTTCATCATAATCACTCTTTCCCCCTCCTCTATTACTAAAAACACCATCCGAGATGTGTTAAATTAGCATATTAAGGGACGACAGGTTCTCAATTTCTATTAATATCATCAAGACTAGTCATGAAACATTTTTAATGGATAAAAGAGATCCTTATATAGGTATTTTACCTTATTAAATGTTCTATAACCCTTACACAGTCATAATATAAAATAATAATACAAAACAAGTTCATTATGAACAAAACCTCCAATTTAATCCAAACGTTTGAAATTTTATTTTAACTAATGATTCATCACCATGGTATATATTCCAAAGTCATTATAATATCATTTATATCTCTGAAATGACATTAATAAGATATATTAACAATTATGGCTGTTTATCGACACATTAATCGAACTTCTATTCATAAATACGTGTAAATAGATAATGAAACCCAAGGAAAAAAATGCTTCCAAAAAAAAATTTAACCTTTTAAACCGATAAATGGTATGTAATGAACCTAATAAGGTTATAATAAATATATTAAATTTATAGGAGGTTCTGGAATTATTTATTAATGAGGAAAAATTTCATTAATCGGGTTATTAAAACAAACTAAGAACACACTTGAGCATAAGGATAGGGTTTCCACATCTCAGCTTCATTTCTGTGAGATTTCATTTATTCTCCACTTATTTGTTTTAAATGGTGTATATGTACTGATATTTTTCATATAATATCATTATTACCATTATTATCATGTAATTAAACTATTTATTTTATGTTTATTATGTTTTATTAATATGATTTGACTGATTACCTTGTGGTAAGGTACATAGTCTCAATTTTCCATTTCATTGGGACATACATTATATTGTGAACCTAATAATTCCTATGTGGTGTAACTACTACCCATTTGAGATAACATTTAAATTCAAATTAAATTTCTATTAGATTTCCATATTCTGGTTTCGTGGATATGATTATGGACTTAGGCTGTATACCCTTTCAGATACGATGTTTAGTTGGAATAATGTCTCTACAATTGAAATATAGATGAATTAGTATTATCTACTCTATATGGATATTGAGAAGGAATATTTTGCCTTTTTCAATATATGTATAAATAATTTTTTGGACATTCAGTGATGGTTGGGGTCTGTTATATTCCCTAAATGATTCAATAGGTCTTATGAGAAAAATTAGTTGGCGACACACTCTTTGAGTTTGTTTCCAAAGTTAAGATGGGATTCTACCCGCGGAACTAAACCATTTTAATGGTATTATGGAATCATGTTGTAGAAACATGACGTCCAATTAATAAGAATTCTCTTTATTCATCATCATTTATTATTGTCTATGAGGTTTTTACTATGACAAAATCTATGGATGCAGTTTCATTTTCAATTTGTTAATGGCATGTGATTTTCATTTATTCCCTACGCCATATTGATTATGTCAAATTGGTTATGATTTCCTTATTATTGAATTCATGCTTCCACTATTTTTAACCCTTATTGATAATTTGAGATCACCCCTTTCCAATTTTTACCTATAACAAGTAATGAAGATGAGATCATTTATTGAGTTTTTGTGGATGCAGTTTTTAGTTTTTTATGTATTGTATTATTTAACCTTTTCCAATGTAATTTGAGATAAATATATGAATCTAGTTTCATAAATACTATGAAACTGATCATTACTTTGGGATTTCTTTCTTTCTAACCAGGCCAATGTTACATGTAATACATTGGATCCAATCTAGAGGGGTCGGGGTGTTACACCCCATAAAATAATGAAAATTATATGTAGAATTAAATACCATGACCCTCATAATAAGAATAATAAAACATTCATGGGAAACATAATCACCACAGAAATGAAATAGTTGGTGTATAAGGAATATGTCCCCTATGAATAAAATTAAGACAAAATAATCCCTTCAAATTATAAATAAATAATTTGGAACATTTTAGAAAATATAATAAATATCCATTATATTTAAAAATGATTTATAAGTTTAGAATAATTCAATAAACAATTTTTTTACAAGACTACACTTGTGTCAATTTTGACACTATTCATTCCATGTATTTTTAAAAAACCAAGATAATATTTTACCATCAAAACAAGTATTTTATTATATTTATAAGGAGTTATGGTCATCTAGAAAATTTATTAGATAAATTAATTTTCACAAATAATAATGTTTTCAATACTTTTAATAATAATTATTTGATATTTCCATTAATAAAATAATTAATACATCTGTAATGTGTAATTATTTATTATACATAGTTGTTGAATTTTTTTTATATAAAAAACTACGATGAATATACATGTACAACATTTAATAATTACACATTCAAGAAAATAGAAATTCTAGAAAATCTAATATAAAAATTATATACATATTAAATTTTTAAATGTGACACCTTCAAAGTCACATTAAACAAATTAATATATGTTTAAAATCTCTTATATAATGATACATGTGGGAACTAACTCGACCCATTTATGCTTCTAGTAGAGATATACTATACTAATATGATTTTTTTTCAAGTGTTGGAGTGTTTTACTGTGTAATAAATTATAAATATGTTTTTATTGATTTCTCAATAATTAATTAATCATTATCTCATCAAACTATAATTATTTAAGGTAAATATTAATTTCCTAAAAAATAAAAATAAATTACCCTCATAAACAAAAACAATCTATCATTTAAATGATTATTAGAAATATAATTTATCTTCTATATTAACTTATATAAAAAACATCTTAATTATTAATGTTTGAGTGAGACGAATTTTACTTTTGATTAAATAAAATAAATTAAATATCCTAATCTCATCCAAGTGGGTTCAAATGGATACCATTTCATCCCAATTATGATTTAGGTAGCAATATACTCATAAAATTTTATTATCCTAAGTAATAGGGTAATTTATAATGTTAATCTTACCCTTAATTAAGTGACATACCCTTTTTCCGTATTAAATGAAATTACCAATGTTACTATAAATAGTGGTAAAATTTAAAATAAAAAATTTAAATAATTTGTGCCCACTAATTACAAATATAGAATAAATTTTCTCAAAATTCCAAACCTAGATATTTACTTATTAATATAAAATATGTCCCATTTTTGGAAAGAGAGAACGAGAATTTTTAAAATTTAAAAAATTGTCAAAGATTGAAATGTTTTTAAATCTAAGTTATATTTAATATTAATTTAATTAAATTTATTATATTTAATGATAAAAATAAATTTTACTTATACGTTAATAACATTCACTAATATAATTAAATTAAATTAATTAATTCGATTAAAAAAGTTGTTTTCAATTAAAAGTTATTATTATTTTACTATTCATTAAAATTTATAACTTATCATAAAAATATAAAAAAATTATCCAAAGAAAACTTTTATATGCTCCTTACAATTAAGAAGTTTTTTTTTTAAATATAACATACTAATGTTTCAAAAACATAATTTAAAATGGGTGTGCCATCACAATCTAGAATCCTGTATTTTTTGGAAAATACATCATTTACTCAAAACAAATGAATTTGTTCTTTTATCATGTATAGAAAACATATATGATGAATTTGAAACAATATATTTAAATAATTAAATATATTTTTCATTAAAAAATACTTAATGAATGATTTTATTATTTTATAGACTCAGTTAGTTTTATTAAAATAGTTTTTTCTGAAGATTGTCAATATTTTTCATATTCTCCATTAAAATGGAATGGTTATAATATTTTGTTGTCCACTTATATTTATTCTCACATTACATTAATTATATTAACTTGATATTTTTTATAGCACAAGACATGCATAGACAAGAATATACTTAATGCAATTCTAGTGTTTCTTGTAGCGCTAACTAATCTTGGTGTAGTGTAAAACACAAGACATAAAAGAAATTAAAATGAATCTATCTCATAAAAAATCAGAGTGTATCATTATACCCCCTTAAAAATTAATTTTGAGCTTTAAATTCATTGGGATTATAAATGGTATACTAATTGAATGTTTCTTTCACAGAAACCCACATCAACAAAAATAACACTAAAATATCATTTTAAAAAGGAATGTTAGAAGCATAATGGTTACCCAGTGTAACTCCTTACTGGGTTTCCATGAAGAAGAAGATAAGTGGGAATAAAAAACATGTATATGGAAGTTAATATCTAACCATCATTTTCTGATGGAGAGTGACAGAGAACATAATAAGGAGAAAGTAAATAATTATAAAGGCATAAATAATTGATAATTTAAGGAACCATATGATTCATCAGATAATATAGTAATTGGAAAAAATTTATTTATTACGAGATCGTTTTTGTAATATTGAAGAATAGAATAATACTTACTTACCTGATTTAAGTACAATCTCATCATGGGTTATGCCATGAAAAATTTCCACTTCAACTCATATTCAATGAAATGATGTTGTTTTTTTTTAATTCTTGAAGTGTTAGTAGATATTGTGATCTATAAATTGAATGATAGTTAATTCCATAAGTATTTATGAGAAAAAGGATAGGTCATGTTATCATTCAGGCATAAGCCCATATATAGGGAGATAATACTTTATTTTAACAGACTTTATCTGAATTTTAACATAATATTTTCATGAATGTGATAATCTTACAATATTTCTGAAAGATGAAAATCCAAAAATACATGTAAAGGTTTAAAAACTGTAATTAACATTTTTCCACCATATATCATATGATATATCTAGTTGGCCACATTCAAAAAAAGTGAAAACCATCATCATGTGTTCTTTTGAGTAACGGTATCAACATGAATTATCTAATATCTTTATTGAATAAATTTATTGGATTTATTAATTAAGTCTAAAAAATTTGTACACATAATCCATGATAGCATAACCCTCTTATCCACAACTGCATAATTAGTACCCAAAAAACAAGCATCATCAAATTTACTTATGTTAATCCTATATATCTTAATCCAAAAATTATTCTCATTCCTTAAGGAACATATTAAGGGCTATCACTTCCTTAATCATGTGTTCTCTAAATATATCAACTTACCATTAAATCACTTTTTTATTCTTTTAACTATGAAATATATCATTTCTAATAATTAATATAAAACATATAATAAAAACCCTTATATATCATGATTGAAATAATCATTGAATTCTAAGACACATACACCTCATTAATCTGACTTTATTATTAAACCATTAATCATGTTCCATCATCTGCATCATTCCTAAAATATGAAAAATTTCATAAGGATTATCAACCATAAGCTTCTTTGTTTTAATGTATACAATATTGGAAGAACATCACATACCATTCACATGTTGTCTATAATCTATTTAACCTCAGTAGTATAACCAACACTCATACCATCTTCATCGCTATCTTTATGATTTTTCTTTATTGGAAATAGATCTTCATAATTACCATAATTTCCACATCTGAAACATTCAATGCTTAACAATGTTCTATATAGTTCTGGCTATTGAATATGTCTAGAAATTCAAATGTTGGAAATACATTTTAGATAATAGAAACACATTAGTAAGGAAAATTACGTATAATATTTCAATATTTGATATATTTGGTTTAACCTTTGGTTATCATGATTATCAAAAAAACCCTTGGAATGTTACTTATACATAGAAATGTCATTATTACATCCCTAGAAAGATCCTAAGAAATATCTCTAGGGATATCACTAATGTTTTTATATCATAGTTTCCAAAGGTTGACTAAACCTGGATCAGATACCATCTTTAAATACCCAAGCCTGATGTACATGGTGATTACATTAATTTTATGAAATACATAATACATTAAACAAATACCGAAATAAAATATTATCTTTGTGTATTATGAAACTAAGAAACATAAACAACTAGTTCATAGAACTTCTACATCATCTCCTGCTTTATCATTCATAACTAAAATCCACTTTTGACATATCTTACTCAATACCCTTCTTAAAAACCTTGGGAAAAAAACATAAAAGGGGTGAGTTCAGATGATAATTAAGGATAAAAATGGTAATATGTAAATATAAACATGTGAATAATGGTTATGATAACGTGATCATAACATTAGATGATTATTCCCTACATATCAATGGAAAACATGAATCATAAGGAAAAGTTAGGATCTTAACACATTAGATCCTAAATGTAAGATAAGACATGAGAGTGTGGCATTCAAATAAAATTATAACTTTTTGAAAATCTATAAATAGTAACTGTATCAATCATTAAATTAAGCGCATGAAACATGCCATTGCATAAAAATATGGACATGTAGACCAAGTCCAATCATAGAATTGTGGACATGAAAGCGAGTTCATTCACAAAATACATACCTCATAAGTTATCCATGTAACGAAACAAAATTTTATTAGTGAAATTTCTCCCATCGTATAGTACTATCATAATCATATAAAATAACATTAGGAAAAAACAATGTCACATCATTCTTAAATTAACTTCTATTTGTCATTTAAATATAAATTTATTGCTTCTGTGTTTTGAATTTTTAAAATATAATATACATAGTTTTGATCAGCAAGTTTTTTGGATTCTGATAGGACATATTAAATTTCTTATATTAATAGTAACCTAACCATATGAAAATGTAATATAACCAATACAAATAGTAAATTGTCAAAAATAATAAAGACATCACCCATTTGTGATTAAATAAAATTTAAGCCTCTTATAAGTGAAAATATAACCATAGTAAATGTATTGTTATTTTTAAATATCATATATAATTAATTATAATTAATTAATTATATTAAAGAAAAATTATTTTCCTAAAATTTGTTATAAATACACAATTATATGACTTCGTGTTTTAAGATTATTCTATACGACCTTATTTAATTTTGAAAAGAATTATAAAATTAGTTTTAATTTCCAAATCTGTATTTTTATTTAAATTATAATTTTATAAAAAATTAAATTAGTCATATTTAGATATTATTTTCGTAAAACTGAGTTCATTTTTCTGTTATATATATCAAAAAATAGTTAGGGAAATTTTTTTGTTTTGTCTAAAATTCATGAATTTTTTTTGAATATTGAAATACAACAATTTACAAAATAAGATAAATAAATAAATTATAGAGTCATGGATGATGTTATTTTGATGTAAGCCCAATTAGTTCAGACAAACATGCTCAATTTACTCTATTTATTCACGGAATCATCATTATTTCTTGTCTTGTGTAGGAATAATACATTAATGAATATAGTATTTTGAAAACTCAACTCCCCTCCACTATAAATATCACCCTACTTCACACCTCTAAAGATTAAATCCATGTCCAAATTCTTCCCAAATCTCATAAATAGACACGCCCACACATTCATCAATCATTTTTCAAATAAAAAGTCCAAAACCTCTTCATTAGTGTGGCTCTAAAAGAAGATAAACTCAATAGATAAATTATGAATTCTAGTTCTTCAATTTTTTTCATGCTGTTTTATTTTATTTTCACTTTCCTCAACTCCCTTCACCAAAAGTTTATGATAACTCTAGTAACATACATGAACTAGAATTTTATGATTGTTATGAGATATTTTATCATAATATCTCATTCCCACTCCTTTTAAAATATAAATTAAAACATTATACGAGATTTTTTTTGATTTATCACATTCAATGATGACATGTTTTCAATAATCATTAACATATTCCAGACTAGTCATGAAACCATTGTAATGGTTGAAAAAATTCATAATATTTGTGTTTTATAATATTTAATGATCTTTAATCCTTATACATTAATTATATAACAAAATTAAAACAATCAAGAATATTGTGTGCAAATCTACAAAATTAATCCAAGAATTTGTCATTAAAATTATATATAGTGAATCATCATCTTTCTATATAACAGAAATATTTATTTGAAACCTTAAAATGTAAAAAATATTATTTAGTATTATTTCTGGTTGTTATACACTTTTTATACAAACATTCATTCATAAAAACAAGTGACCCATTCCAGAAATAAAAGAAAATGAACACTCCTGAACAATGAATATAAACACAATAAATAATCCAAAGACCCTTAAAGGAAAATAATAAAGCCATAGTGAATAAAATAAAACTATAAAAGGTTCTATAATTTATAAAAAACTAATATAATGTTTTTATACTTGACATTAAAATGAATAATGTGTTCACATATGAAGGTAAGTGGAAATTCTCTAACCCAACTTTCATTTTTCATGTTCTCCCCCTTTCACTCCATTGTTGGTATGGTTACTCAGTAAATATCATTTATTCATCAAATCATACCTATAAATTAATATATATTTTTTCCATTTTATTTTACTTAAAACCCTTATTTTTCAAACAGAACTCTTCTTTGAAACACACTCCTTTTACATCCCACGTTAGGTTGATAGTCCCTGTATCAAGTATGTTATTCATTCTTTATTTTGGGAACCCAATGTTTATGAATTTGTTCATATGAGATGAAAATCATTCCATTACATGCGTTAATTATGTTCAGGATTGAAATATTTTCTATGTGGCATGCATGATAATGGAATTTTTATGATGTGATGGGTGCACCATGAATTATATAACTCAATATGAATGTTTGAATATGACCGGTGCGCCCAAAATTATACTGCCCTCCAATGAATTGAGTAAAGTGATTAATCTCATGAGATAAAGTGAAATGATATGTGATAATGGTTCTCTATTTGTTCAAAACTATTTGTGGTGGTTTACCATAATGACATGATGCATCATTTTTATGCATTTCCATAATCCAAGTCATTTCCTAATGTCTCCACTCATGATTATGATCTTATTCCTATTCTATGATGGTAATGACTATTCTCATCCCATTTTATATTGGTTAATGTTCTAATATATCTTATAACTAGGATTTTATCTCACCCATTTTGATGTAAATCCATTGGTGACTACATATACTAAGGAGATGTCAAGATCCCATAAGAAGCTAGATAATAAAGAATTTAACAAATGTTTTTTGTTGTAAATGTTATGTATGGTCCATGTCATCCCTAGACACTAAACCATTAGATCCTCAATGTGTAATTTTTTTATGTTTATTATAACTATAATGACTTAAAATTTATGTAACAAAATATGTGTCCTTATAGTTGGTATTAGAGGTAAGGTTTAGTTATTTTGGAAATTAGAATTAGTGAACCCTAGGGAAAACCTCTAATATGAGACTAAGTACAAATACTAAAACAAGAATGTTTTATAAACATAGGAATCCAATAAGATATTCTTTTAGTTTAAATTTCACAAATTAATTAGTTATTTACTCATGAATCATTGACATGTGGTTTCTTCTATCCTTTTCAATTTTAGAAAATGGTGGGAACCTGGAGAAACTATGCCAACAACCCGTGTGAGGGCCAATGCAATGATTGCCCGAATGACATACTCAATTATTTAAACCATAGAGATCAAACCTTCAGGGTTATTCTTTGTCATATATCATTACTTATGAATAAAAACATGAATAATGAGTAACTTCCTCCTTCACCAAAAGGGAGAATCTTCCTATCAAGCATTTTATGCATCAATGACCATCAATGTTTCGTGGATCTTCAGATCTAGTAGTTGAAGAATAATGGGTAAACTCCTTGGAGATGATCTTTTCTATACTTCACTATTCTAAGATAAAGAAGGTTACAGTATACATTTATTGTCTTTATGGAGAGGTTGAGGAATAGAGGGATTTGATTAAGAACTCTAAGCCAGGAGATAAAATTGATGAGATTTAATGGGAATACATTATGGTCTTCTTTCTTTAAAAGTCTTTCCCACGAACTCATCCTACGATAATGGAGATAAAATTCATATTTATATTTCAAAAAGAAGGATAATATGTCCTGACCTACAATGATATTTTCTCAATTATATCATGGTACACTTCATGTTTTTAATCAATAATGATATAAATATTTATAGATTCTTTAGTGGATTAAAACCTCAACATCAAACGACTCTTGAAATTAATGACATTGGGAGTTAAGAAGAAGTTGTTTTAGGTTTCCTCAGATTGGAGATATTGTTTGGATAATGGTCCCATGGGTATGGTAATAATAAATGAAACATAAAGTTTGAAATAGGGTGATCTAAGGATTTAGTTAGGAATAAAATTCAACCACTAACAAGCCAACAATGTGGAATGAAGAATCATGGGAACTACCTTAAGGGGATGATAAAATTATTTCAGTGTGGGAAAAGAGGCCACCATTCTCAAGAGTGTCTAAAATACACAGTAATCAATTAGAATGAAGTGTAAGAAATGAGAGCACCACTGATGGTCCAATGCTATAATTATAGGGATAAAGGGAACTATGAAATCCAGTTCACTAAACATCGAATCCTCAAGGGTAATCAGCATTAGTAGCCACAACAGTTAAATGATAATGTGAAGGCATATGCCATCACTAATATAGATGTGAAGAAAGAAAATGATGTCGTAAAAGGGACACCTTATATTCACTCATTAATTAAAGATGTCTTATTTGATTATGGTTATACACATTACTTTATATCTACAATGTTTTTTATAACTATATAATAAAATCCCCAAAACAATGAATTAGGGATATTTGTAAAAAAAATAGTTGTGAAATCATTGAAATGAATGTGTTTGACTCTTCTCTTGTTCGAATATGTGAAAATATTCTTCCAGTGAGTCTTATAATACTTCCCTTTGTGGAATAAAATATATAATGGGAATGGATTGGCTCTCATTATATAGAGCTCATATCAACTATTTGGAAATGGATATATCTTTTCATATACTGAACCACATCATGATCATCTACAAACATATGGAAAATCATGAATATACTTTGAAAAATCCTTCAATGGTGTTGTTTTTGAATCCATATGATGTGGAATACCTCACTCAAACTGTTGGGTCAAAGGAAAGTATCAACCTAGAGGAAATTTCCATCACAAGGGAATAATGTGATGTATTTCTTGAAGAGTTAGCCAAAATTCATCCAGATAATGATGTAGAGTTATCCATAAAACTCTTACCTAGATCTACTTTTATCTCAATGAGTCCCTATGGGATGGATACTATTGAACTGAAGGAGTTAAAGAAGATGTTGTAAGAGAATTTTGACAAAGGGTGCATATTCCCTAGTGCATCACCTTGGGGTGTTCCAATTCTCATTTTGAAAAAGAATGACCAGAAAATGTGGTTGTGTATCGGTTATCAGGAATGAAATAAGATCTCTATAATGAACATGTATCCCCTTCCAAGGAATGATGACCTGTTCAATCAGATAATAAGATCTCAATACTTATCAAAGGTGGATCTTCGTACTAGATATCCCTATATATAGATGAGGAAGGATGATATTTTGAAAAATTCAATCTGTACAAGGTATGAACACTATGACCACTATGTTATTACATTATGATACACTAATTCCCCTACAATGATCGTGAATTTGTTAAAAAGAGTCTTTAGAAATTATATAAACAAATTTTTTGAAATGTTTATCAATGATATTCTCATATAATACATGATCACTGAGTAAAATGAATAACATATAAGATTTATGATGGCGATATTGAGAATGGATAAGTTGTATTCCATTGTCAAAAATTGCAACTTTTGAATGAAGCAAGTAACTTTCTTGGAAAATGTGATCACATGTTATAGAATTTTTGTGGCCCTTTAAGAACAGAGGTAAATAAGGAATAAACCTGACCCTCTGGTGTCATAGAAATCGGTAGTTTTAATGGATTATTTGGGTACTACTAACGTTTTGTGAGAACATTATCATGATTTTCCAGCCCACTGACTATGTAAACAAGGAAAGAGTTAAAATATGTCTGGATGGAAGAATATGAGGGATGATTAAAGGATCTAAATAGAAGGCTGATCAGATCACATATACTCACATTTTCTAAAAGTAGAGAATGTTTTGTGATATACAGTGATGCTTCAATGAATGTATTTGGTTGTGTACTCATGATAAATGACAATGTGATAGCCTACACCTCTTAGTAGTTGAAGGTCCATGATAAGAAATACTTGGAGAATCATCTAGAGCTAAAATCCATGATTTTTCAATGTAAATATTGATGAACTACCTTTTTCTTGAGATGTGTGACATATACACTAACCATAATAGCATAAGGTATGTATTCACTAAAAAGGAGCTCAACATGCATCAAATGTGATGGTTAGAGAATAAAAAGACTATGATTACTCTATTCAATATCATCCAAGAAAAAATGGATAATGTAGAAGATGATCTAATCATAAAACTACGTCATACTCTATACATGTTTTAGATTGAGAATGAACCTATCTTCTTGGATATGAAAAGGACGGATTTGGAAATTTTAAAGACAAGGGATACATCTTACCTTGCACAAATGACTGTGCAACCATATATCCAAGAGAAGATTAATGAGGCACGAAGGGATGATTTGGTGTTTCAAAATAATCTGAATACAGTAAAATAAGGGAAAATGAAAGTGTTCTATATTGATGATGATTGTGTGATTTGGATTGGAACACAAATTTGTGTGCCTTCATCACCAATGATAATGAATGAAATATTTGACTATGTACATAGATCAACATTCCTTATCCTTCCTAGTAGCACCAATATGTACCATGATCTTCAAGAACACTAATGGTGGTCTAACATGAAGATTGAAATTCTGGAATACATCTAATGGTGCTTGGTAAGACTGCATGTTAGTGTCGAGCGACAACATTCCAAAGGGACTTTGAAAAAATTGCCTATATCTACCTGTAAATGAGAGAATGTCAATACAGAATTTTTCCTTGGTCTCCCCAAGACATCCAAGGGAAATAATGTGATATGGATTTTGGTTGACTGACTTTCTAGGAATGCCCATTTTATCATTATTCGTGATGATCTCTCAATTGAACTACTCACAATGATAAATGGTAATAAAGTGGTGAAAATGCATGGTGTTCCACTCTATATTTTCTATAAATGTGATCCAAGGATCACATCTATATTTTGTAGGAGTCGTCAATATGCTTTGAGTACTGAATTAAATTTCAACATGACCTATCACCCCCAATATGATGGCCAATATTAACGGACTATTCAAATTCTTGAAGAAATTATAAGAGAAATCTCATTATTAGGTGGACCCATAAGATGAATTTGATGAATAATGTTTGGAAAAATTATAAGATTTATATTAAGAGTACACAATCAGAAAAAATCTGGAACCTGAGTGTAAGGAACAATCCACTATGGATTTAAGTGATGTAGTTGTTTTTACTTATTCTTATTTTATCCTATATAGACATATTGAAGTCCTTGTACATCCTAATCCTAAGAGTTTTTAGAAAATCATGTTAGGAAGTTGTTTGTAGAAGCAAGAAGTTGTTTATTATGAATGTATTTTATTTTAATGTAAAATAGAAACAAACCAATTTAATTTTAAATAGTTGACAATATGAATCAACATCATAATCAGATAATAATAAAATGCTTCCAAAATCCAATCTTCTTGTGAAGAATGTCTATGGATGAAAAGATTCATCTTCATCACATTGGTTCTATAATGAATTTAAAATCATAGTGAGAATCTACATAAGAGTATACATTTCTATGTTTCAAATTTTATGATGCTTTTATATTTTTTATTTATCATAAATCATAAGTGGTTTATAATACATGGGATGATATCTTTATGGAGGAAATAAAAAGAACATGTTATGCAAGGCCTATTAAGTTATATTTGGAAGTAAATAAGTGGTGGATGTAAGGGTAGTTACAATACATTCCAATGTATTTCATAAAATGATATGCAGATCATAATACTTTTCAACATCATGAAAATTTCATGATTCAAGATGATGTTTGTCGAAGAATGATGTGGCTAAATTCAATGTTTTTCAGTCTTATATTTATAGTGTGGGATTAGTAGACAACGATATGTTTTATGGACAGGGTAGTTTGTTGGAAACCTGAAAATATGAAGATGATTTTTTTTGTTAGAATAACAAGAAAAAAGCTTTAAATATTCATAAAAATAATTTTCTGTCTATTTCAATAAAAAATAATAATAATTTTTTCAAATATAGTCTAATAATACCATATTATCCGAAGTGTTGTGCCACCAAATACTATAGGAAGAACTACATTCTGAGGGGAATTTTGGGGAAAATTAAAAATAAAATAAAAGTTTATTTTTTTGGACCAATGCATGAATTCCCGAGACTGATAATCTTGTTAATGATCAAAAAAGTTTTCAATAATTTCCATCTCGATGAATTAATTTTTAATTACTTATTAATTAATGAAAATAAATTATATGACTTTTTTTCTAATAATATCGGGACAGAGGAAAAGAAGCTCAATTTTTTTATTTCATATGGGTCACAGTCATTAGATTATATGTATCTCCAACTATCACACAAGATGTGAACCCAATCAATTCGATTGAAGAAGAGACCTATTCATTAGATGTAGGGTAACATGGATAACATAACTGAATATAGGATCATTAGTCTATGGAAAATAAGAATATAATAATTGCATAAAGTAGAAAAAAATTGTACTCATGGGGATCTTTATGTATAGAGATGTCTCTAAGAAAGTAACGATGTACTAATAAAAAGTGGCTCAATCTGTAGATGTTTCCAATATATATATATATAACAATAATGGGTACATGAATCTAACGAAGTAGAAATAATGTTCTAAAAAAAGATATGTATGATTTAATATTTTTTAGTTGGTATATTGCATTATATTATACAGTGTGATTCAGATAATCTTAATGACAAATAATTTGATGTACACATGATTTAATTGTGGTAGAGAAATGAAATGAAGAATAATCATTCATTATAATAATGGGGGAATAATAATGGGAATAAAAATAATACTAGAGATTATGAATAATTTCGGAAGAGAGATAAGGATTTGAGAATATTCAAGAAGGTATCATAATAAAATAAAAGAGTTGAGAAGTGTTAAAGAAATCAACTATGAATTTCATGATATCGAAATTTTTTAAGGAAGACAATTTTTTAGAATCCCACCAATAAAATTTTTGGTGCACTAATATAAGTGGGATGTACTTTTTACATAATATAAACTTGTACTATTCATGGTTGAAGAAGGCAGAAGGCAGATATTTGATAGTATCTATAGAGTATGAGTTTTTTAATTGAGGATTTCTATGGAATTTTTATAGATAGATGAAAATGATAAGAGAGATGTTCATAATAAGATATTTCTAATCAAATCAAGAAATCAGACTAGATTTCCCAGAATGATCTAGAAGAATTTTAGAGCTATTTAATGGTATTATTATAGAATTATTTTATCATACTAAGAAATCTGACAGGGGAATATGACTAGGAAATCAGACTAAGAATCACTATGATGTTCAAGAAGATCCTACTGGCTGTAGGGTATGGAAGAAAATAATTAAATTAAAAATTACATTTTTTAATGTTGACAAGTAAGATCAATAAAATTTGTTTTAGACGAAATTGGTAAAATATTTGAAAATAGTTTCTCAAATTATATTACATAATTTAATGATACTTGATGAAAATTCATTATTGTACTAAACTTAGTGTTGAACATTTGTAACAGATTATCATCATTTTATTATGAATATAAGTATTTTTTTGTAGTTAATTATGTATTTTTTTATTGTTTCCAAACAATAAAAATGATATAGAAACTCTTATTGAGCATTTAACCCTATAAATTATTGTGTTCTTGTTAATATATGATTGTCCTATTTTAGGGAATTTATAACACCTTAATTAGATGTGAATTCTATATTAAATGAAGTTAAAATAATAGAAAAATAAATAAATAATTGACCACTAACCCAATCAGTGATTCATATATATTAGAAGGGTCATCTCAATTAGAATTAGATGGAAGGTCCCCTTATTCTTACACTTCTATGAAGAGTTAAAAAGAGAAGTTGTGATCAAGAATCCAAATTTTTTGAATGTTGATTGGATTTTAGTCTTCGATGGTAAGAAGTTTCATAAATATAATGATTAATGATTAGTTATATTATTTTTTTGGATATGATGTTCTTAATGCTACAATATTTTATTTTCCTCATATTGATGATATTTTTCCTCGTACATTGTATGATTAGATGAAGCATGATAATGATGGAAGAGTTACGGATTATTTATTCTAATAAATTTATAAGTGGAATTTTTTTAATGGTGATGGGTGTTTTAATTCTAAAGGAAACTAGGATAAGCATAATAATGTTTATATAGGAAATAAAAAAGTGAGGAAGAAAAAGATATAATTCTGGTGGTTGAATTTTTAAAAATGAAAAATTGATGTCTATTATTCTGTTGGGGGTTTCTATATAATGGTTAATGTCATTTTATCACTATCACAATCCTTAATAAAATATTTTATGATTTTACTGATCTTATGAAATATCTTGATAATTTTTTAAAACATGATTATTGCTAAAATTTCTTTCTTTAATGATATAATATAGAAACATTATCTAGGGATGAATTTTATATTACACTCATACCTTATGAAATGAGAATTGTGAAATCAATTAAAGGAGAAGAAAAGGTTGATTTAGAAATCTCCATCATATCTGCTATACAGGGAAATTATAATAAAGTTTTTGATGAAAATGAAGTTATAAAATCTTGCTACGAAATTGAGGAATGTAAAAATATTGGTGAATTTTAATATTTTCATCTAAATATGTAAAATTGTATAAATGAAATATAAATGGAAACTTCTCTTTTGAATTTAGTGAATGTGGTGTTTTGGAGGACATTACGGCCAATTCTTCTTAACGAAATAATGAATAATATAATGATAAATATGGTAGAAGGAATATTAGATCATGAATTAAATAGGTTGATAAGGTTAAATAATATTCAGATGGAAATATATATTATTCACCAAATAAAATATCATATTCATTTTGTCTAAAGATAATGAAGAAGAATATAGTAAATATGAATAGGAAATGTATACATGAAATGGATAATAGAAAACTATCATTGGATTAATTAAAAATGAAGAGTTTATAGAATAAGGTTTAAATAAGAAGAAATTAAACATGATATTAATATTAATGAATAATTGAAATAATTATTTGGAAATATTATACGGCCTAAAAATAGACATGAATGTTTAAAAAATGCATATTATTCCACAAATAATCACAAATGTTTTCCGGATGAAAATGTATTGATGATATAAGAGGATGATGATTCAAATAAATATCTTGAGAAAGAAACTAATTATAATGAAATATGAAATTTAAGTTCTAAGAAATAATAGAAGAGTTGTAAAATGTCAAAAAAAATTCTAAAGATATATAGTGGGCTAAAAGATTCAATAATTATATCATTGGCGTTGGTTAATGCTCTGAAAAGGTAAATCCTGAAAAAGATCTAATGATAAATTAAATGGTACAAATTAAAGATGAAATTTTTTCTAAAATTAAGAAATATGGGGATGTTATGTATGTGGCCATAACCAAAAAGTGAAGTAGTCAGAAGTTTAAAAACATTTAAATTTTAAATAAAATTTTATTACATCTAGTTTATATAAGGATGAAAAGTAAACTAATTTGAAAAATACAATTCTAGTTGATAACATAATGGTTCGTGGTCAAAAATGTCATGGATTTAAATATGTGTATGTTTTTAAGAAAAATGTTCACAACTATAGATATTATGAAATATTAAACGAAAAACATTATTTTTTACGATAATTGGGTTATTTTCATGGATTTGGGCACACACAAAATTTTTTTTGTTTCAATCTTCAACATTATTACTATTCAACAAATTACCAAGAGCAATTGTTGATGGGGATTAAATTTCCACAATAGAAGAATTATGAGAATTATATTTGAATGAAACTTGAGAATATTGGCGTAAAAGTAGAAAATATGTTCAAACCTATAGAAACAACTTGTAAAAGAAATGAAAAAAAATTGAATTCCTGAAAATGTATTTCTTTTTTTTTTAAGGTTGGGGCCGAAGCCTCATTTTTATTATTAAAGCTAATTAAATACCTCTTTTAACTGGGTAGAGGGAGACCCATTACATAGCCCGAAGGCCTAGTGGGCTTGTAGACCATTACATAGCCCGTAGGCCCATATTTTTTGCCCAATGCCCATTCTGTGAATAGTATCATGCCTGCTAGAGTTTCTGAATAGTAATATCGCCGTTATAGTACCCATCGGTCTACAGCACCGTCACTGCTACAGTAAGTTATGCCCATTGGGTTTTGAACCCCCATTTTTCATGTAGGATTATGGGGTGCTTATAACTAAGCCAAACCCCAACTACAATGAAAATGTATTTCATGTGTTGTTACCATCACAACAATAGATTGTTAATAATTATCAGAAGTCATATGTTAAAAAAGATAAATTTAATGAAAAATATCATGTTATAGAGACCACCTCCATATCTAAAAAGATTAATTACCATAGATCTTGTGAATTTTGTGTTTATCTCATTAGATAGGAGGTTTATAATTTTTATTGATTTTTAATGATCTTAATGAAGGGAATATTAAATTTTTTCCCGAATTTAATCCCTTAGAATGAATGGTGTTTTATATTCTATTATTATGGAGTAAATTTTGATGCCTAAGAACAATTAGTTTTTCATGTGAATGAATCAAAAGAATTAATGGGTTTCCTAACAATTTGATGAAGTGACCAATGTTTTCATCAGACAGCAAGAGATTTTTGCGAAAATAGAGGAATATGGAAAGGTATATACAAGAGGAAAACATCAAAAATTAAACATATTCCATGTTGTATAATTTCAAAACTCTTCTTACATATGCATGATTGAATAAAATAAGAAATAGCATAAAAGGATGAAAAAAATATGTTTGAGAAAGTTAGAAATATTATCAAATAATGACATTGTCTATGGTAATACTGATATGCTAAGAATAAGTTATTGGTGTTGAGAATTTTTTAGAAATGAATGATTAAAAACTCTACACATATGAAAGTTTACTTTTTTCAAAAAGTCTACAGTAATATATTAATTTTGATATTTTTTGGCCAATGAGAATGAAATAAACTCTTTAAGGTAATTATATCATCACTTTTATTGATAAATTTAGTCACATTTATTTTTTAGGTATATTGAACATAATTAAGAAGAAAAGAAGATATTTAATAGTTTTATAATGAAATATGAGAATGAATTTGAGTATTCAATAATTATTTTGAGAACAATAAATTGTGGTGAATATAGAAATGAAGAGTTTTAATGTTATATTTGGATGAAAAGAATTTAGAATTATTTAAAAACAATATACATTCCTAAAAAATGGTGTTACTTAAAGGAAGAGTATATTTTTTTTAGAAAAGGGGGGGAAATATGTTACTTGAACATGGTCTCTTCCATTACATTTAGTGGTAATTTATGATCCCTGCTACTTATATTCAAAACATGTGTTTCTATATTCCATGTTCAGAGATGATCAAATACGAAATTTTTTAGTGATGAACAACAAGAATGAAACACTTGAACATTTTTTTGGACCCCATGAATCGTCTATAAAAATGGTGGAAACTGTATAAAGGATGAAAAATTTTGTGTAGATGTAATTTTTCTTTGTTGTCCTAGGAATGTTATTTTATACAGTTGTTTCAACAAAAAAAGTAATGTTAATAGATTATGTTGATTTGGATGTTATTTCTAAAACCAAGGAATAATAAATTAATTAATAATAATAAGGAATATAGTCAAGTTGTAATATTATCAAGTTGTAATTTTGATAAGGATGGTGGAAATGGTAATCCCACTCAAGAAGAAGAATCAGACTAAACTATTTTAACAAGGGAGAATAAATATGAAAAATATCATCTCATTACAAGAGAGCAAGTGGAAGATCAAAATATAAATAATGATCAACATCCAAAGGTCCAAACTAAAATAATATCAAAAAAAATTACACATACTTATATTTGTTTAATAGTTGATCCAAATGTTGTGGATAATTATTTTAGAATCCATTATGGGTTCAATTATTGAATTAGGAGATGGATAATATAGAAAATAATTACACAAGGGAACACGTATCTAAATCAAATAAAAATAATTAATTGATAAAATATTGGTTTTCTATAACATGTTGAATTAATATGATTAGGTAATAAAAAAATAAAGAGGGATTAGCATGAAATGGCTACTCCTATATTGAAGACATTAATTTAGATGTGAATTTTTCAATTTTGGAATGGTTATAAACTATCAAAACCATTCTTAATAAAGTTCAAAAATAAATTTATAAATTGTATAAGATGGATATCAAAACATATGTTTCTAATTTTAATCTTGATGTAGATGTTTATATTGGACAACCATGTGGATTTATTGTTGGAAATGATCAAAATTAGGTGTTAATGTTCTATTGAACAATTAATGGGATAAATCATGAATAGAGAGAATGGTATTCATAAAATTTATAGTGTCTTAAGAAATACGATTCAAAAGAAAATATGGGTTGATAGTACTATGTATATAAAATTAAATCCAGGAGTTGTACCTCATGATAATTGTTTATCTTTATATAATTATCCTTTTTCATAATGATTAATGACCTTGTGAAATATTTACAGAGGATATGAATTTTTTTTTGATATTTACATGTGAAGAGTCAAGAAATAATTTCTTGGGATACAAGTCTCACAAATTAAAAAAAATTCACTTCCTCAAGATAAATTTACTAAGGAACTTCATAGGATGTTTAGAATAAAAACTTAAGAACAAATTTCTGGAATGATTTTTGTGGTATATTTGTTGAATAATTATTTATAAGGAAAGGAATGTTGATTTTAATGTTTTCCGAAATCTGGTTGGATATTTATTATATTTTTCTACCTCAAGACAAGAAATTTTTATTGTTTTTACAATATAGTCTTAATTTTATAGTTATCCAAAACAATATCATGTACTAGATGTAAGAATTATTATCAGATATATATTAAAGGAATAATTTTTTTTGAATAAGGTGTGATAGATCTAAATTTATTGACATGTTTGGTATTTTGGATTATATTTGGAATGATAATGGTGATAATACTATATCCACATATGTAGGAGATTAATTTCTAGGGAAATGTTGTTCTATATTGCATATTAAGAAAAAAAATCACTAAATCATATAATTAATAAATTTTTTCCTTCCACTCAATCTGCTATAAAACATATGAGGATGGAGACTTTTTAGGAAGACTTACTTGTTTATGTAATGTTTCCCCTTCTCTTAGGTTGTGATAATGATAATGAAACCATCCATACTTGAATCCTAGTAAAAAAAATCTCATTCAAAAAATATTTAAATCATAAACCACTTCAACAAAGTTAATGTAGAGAAGAATGTATTGAAGATGGATTATGTTCCTAATTTGAACCACTTGCTGAAATTTTCTAAAAACATTTAACAAAGGATTATTCTCACAAATGGAGTTTTAACATGGGTTTCAAACTAATTTATCATCAATTTTAATGTATTTATTTTTATCCCATTTCTCATCTAGTCCACGGACGGTGTTTCATTAGGGATAAATGTTTCATATATCTATCCATTATTATTTAATAACACTTTTAAGGGATCATGTTGATAGGTGGAGTTGTGGGTAAGCTGTGAATCTTACATAACACTGTGTGATCTATTAAAAAAGTCAATATGCATTTTTTAAGAATTTTTTGTTAACAATATATTAAATATTTAATGATAGATGTTAATGAAATATGCTTTGAAGGTGGAATGTTTTTATAGATGAATAAAATGTTTTATATTACACTACTTTTGGCTAACATGGATTTTATATCAAACATTCTTATTCCCAAAAACAAGTTAGCTCATGTAGGCATATAATTTTTGATAAGAAAATCATATCTTGACATTACAACATGTACTTATTTATGAACCTTGGTTGACCAAAAATTACAAGGGGTAAATTTGGGACAATGATGGCGTGAAGTTGTTTTTGGAAGATGGAGGTTGATTGTTTGGAATGTGTTTTCCATTATTATAAAAGATAAAGAAATAAATTAAATTTTTAATAGTTTAAAATCCAACACCCCATTGTAATCATATAATCAAACACAAAATTCATATGAATGTTCATCAGCTTGCACAGATGGTTTCTGGAAGAAAATGGTCATCATACTGACAATATGTCCGAAATGAAAGAAAGATCACAACAAAAATTGCATAAGATTATAAATTGATCCAATGTAAATATTATTATTCATTGTGGTTATTTATATATCATAAATAATATGATTTATGAAAATATTATGATTATTTCTTTATGAAGGATTGGGGGAGAACATGAGTTTCCAATCATATTGAGCATTATTTTGAATGAAATATGTTCTTGTTGGATGGGACATTAAAATAAATTTCATTATATTTCAAATGATTCTATATTAATCATAATAATTCTCAAATTCATGAGTAATTAAGGAAACATAATTGTGAATGTAGAAAATGGATGTGGCCGAAGTCAAAAATAATTTGGTCATAGATCATCAATGAGAAATCCCCAAAGAATGATCTGTTTGATGGATGTGAATTATTGTTTCAAATGTGAAATGAAGAAGATGGTGGAATATTGGTAGAACAAGAGTCCAAATTTTTTTAACCATTATAGAAATAAGTTTATGTGTATCTTAATCCAAAAATAGAAGAATATGTAGAATTCCATGGTACAGATACTGGTCTATCAGACGCGGAGTGTAACCAAGCATAGAAGGTATAATTTCATTAATCACGTAGATTATTTATAATGAAATTGGAAAGGAAATTTTAGGTTTTTGGGACTGATTAATGAAATTTATATACTAATCATATTGATAAGGAATAAAACATTCATCAACCATATTCAAAAATTAAATTTTTTGTTGTTTATTTGGTTTTGAATAAGGGAAATGAAATTATATGATATTTTTTTATATAATATGCGAAAAAGAGATAAAGAAGTAATTTTTATTGTATAAAAGGCAACATAAATCAGATAATATGTTGTTCCAACTATTGGAATGGAAGTGATGTTGATTCATCAGTGTGAATATAAGAATAATTCATCAGATGCAAACTGACACAAATAACTTCAAGGGACAAAAGATAATCAATATGAGGAAATGAAGAAAAATAAAACCAATTAATGTTTTAAAAAAAATAATGGGATAATGAAGTTTGGATTTGTTTTAAATCTAATTATGAATAAATTACTTGATTAATTATAATAATTAGATAATTCCACTATGATTATAGAAAAATAATGGAAATTGATTACTAATGATATAGAAACAGTGTTCTAATAGAATTGTTTGAATGTTTTACTATTTGTTAGTTGATGTAAATCATATGATTGGGATGTATGATTCATATTATTATAATATGAAATAATTTATTTTCGGTATGTTTTGATTGGTTCATGGAAACGTACTAAATAATATTTTATCTTTATCATAATAAAGAAATCAGAATAGAAATCAGAATAAGACTGGATATTTTGAAAAATGACTAAAGAAAGATGATGTTTTGAGAATATTAGTTATGGTTTGAGAAGAAAAGAGATAAATTGAGAAGTTTTGAAAATGTCAATGATACATCCAAAATTAAAGGAAAATTTAATTATTGGGAATTTTTTTAAGTGGGAAAACATTTTAGAATGCCACTAAAACCATACATGATGCATCTAAAAGGAAGAAGTTATTTGTTCATTATGAATACTTTTAATGTTCCCATGTGAAGAATATATAGAATACATCTTTGACGGTTTATAGATATATGGAGTTTCCATATTAAGCATTCCTGAGGTTTTTTACTAGGCAGAAGAAAATGAGAATATAGTATATCATAAAAAGAGTTTCTTAATCAGATTATGGAATCATACATGGTTTTATAAACCGAGATATAAAACGTTTAGAATACTTTTACTAGTATTATGGTATAATAATTTTATTGGAATGAGTATTCAGACGAGTAAATCATATTAGGAAATTTGAATGTGTATCATTATGGAATCCATGATTTTATTACCTACTTCATGGTGGGAATGTGAAGAAGTGTTCTGATGATTATATTTATGCATGTTGACATAGTGACACAACATGTTTCTATGAAACTAGTGACTAATTTTAAATTGTATCACATATTCTATTAAATCATTTTTTCCTACTTCAATCACATTCAAATTTTTATTGAACATAGTTTTAAACAAATATATGGGAATATATAGGTAGAGTATGTGATGACAGCCCACTGAGCGATAAGCCTTTGGTGTGGGGCCTGCTTTCGGCTATTGTACCTTCATGTGGTGTACCAGTAGCACCACTACCCATTAAGAAGAAGATGCCACCAGCCCCAACAATAGAGGGTGCATGCCTCTTGAGCACATTGCACGAGTTTCAGTGCTAGAGGCCACCAAGGTTATGGGGAGAGATGGATCCACATGCAGATGAGGACTGACTGGAGGTTGTGGTTAGGGTTTTTTGACTCGTAGGGACACCAGAAGATCTCATCGTGATCCTTGTCACCAGTATTATTCATCTAGTAGCTGTATGATGGTGGATCATGATGCTCAAGGTTCATGATGAGGTAACTCTCATCTAGGAGGATTTAAAGAGTCTTTTTAGGCCAGAGTTCATCCCACCGTCCTTACTCTCTGTGCATATATAAGAGATTCTCCAATTGTAGTAGGGCAGCATGACCATGGAACAATATTCATGTGAGGTTCACCGACCTCTAATTCTACTCCACTGATATGGTGTGGGATCGTTTCTTTAGGGCCCAGAACTTTGATCATGGGATAAGACGGGAGATTAGAGCTTCGCTGATTTCCTCAGCTTTCTGACGTAGGTGGTGGTGTTAGAGCAAGCACTCTTAGTAGAGAGGTTCCATAATGAGTAGTCATCAGCTGCACGACCCACCATCAGATGTTATATAGTAGAGTCATCTAAATACGGCAGTAGAGAGATAATGAAGAGGTCCAACAGGACCATACATATGGATAGACAACCATAGGATACCTAGTCGGTTGTGTGGGGCTTTGAAACAAAGTAGGACAGGCGAGGAGCAGGCATTGTTACTCATGCAGCAGATAGGGTCACATGGCTCGAGACTTGTTGACCTTCCATGTGGACAACCGGTAGACGGTCGAAGGACTGACTGGGCAGAGGTGAATATTCAATCGAGGAGGTTCGTAAGAAGCAGGAGGACATGGAAATGGATATGGACGTTCATTAGGTGGTGGGTTACGATTCGAGGATCTACCACCACCACCTCCAGGTGGTCCACCCCGACCACAGGGAGTAGGTGGATAGGGATGAGCTCATCTCTAGGAAGCATAGTTCTTGGACCATGGCTCTCTATATATGATTCGAGGTACGACCTTTGTCTACTCCACCATAGCTCCACTACCTCTGTAGAAAATTTGAATATTTTATTATCTCAAAATTACTAGGTATTTATTAGACATATATATATATGGTAATGTATGATGTTAAAAATTATATTCTAACAAATTTAATACTTTTCATTTGTGACAAAATATTAACCATCAATATAAAGTGATCTTTTGATATCAATATATTACCTAGAACAATCTCATAAATGTTTTTGTCTTCCCAAATCATTACTATTAACTTTATGGATGATATTATAACATACTAAATCATATTGAAATATATTATCTAGATAATTAAATAATCAATGTCTAATGAAACTTTATTAATGAATACAGATCAACATTATATAACTAATCTTTAACAATGATATTGGGGATACTAACACTTAATTATGAAATTTAAAATTCACTATATAGTTCATTTATAATAAATTATAATTATTGAATATGTTAAATGTAATATAAATTAACCAGTATATAATATAATTCATTAGAATGGTTTTTTATTATAATAATTATTAATTCTTATTCATGTATGTCGAGAGTTAGGGTATGTGTTTATTGTCTCAAATTTCATTATTTGAAACATATTCCATATAAAAAAAAGGGAATATTTTGGGTGGATTATATACAACCTTACGTATGACACTAATCATAACATTCATGAAAATAAATTGATTAAAAAATAACCATAAATTATATATTTTTTGGATTTTTATCCATGTGGTACAAAATACTATTGTTTTCACTGGTGTAAGTCCTACATATACCAACACAATATTCCCAACGGATTAAAAACCCATTGGTTAATCGCTAATATACCAGCTATTATATAGAATGTTTGGTATATTCATATGCTTTCTTCAATGGTTTAAGGAAACCATTGGGCATAGCCCCAATGAAGATGTTTTTCCTAATGGTTTAAACAAACCATTGGGTATTGTATTGAAGATTTTTTTCCCAACGGTTGTAAATCATTGGTATAACATTACATTCCCAATAGTTTTTTTTAAAACCATTGGGAATGAACATACCCAAATATCGATGCCTCTGGGGATCTCAAACTCCAGAGATCTTTGTTGTTTTTTCCTAAACGGGAGCTCGATGCTCCATCTCGAATATTTTTTCCAAAACCTAGACCATCTCAATGATTTTTCCATAACTCTCAATGCTAAAGCTACATCCCAGCACAAAAGGTCAGGTTTCCAATGACTTGGTCTTCCTATTTAAATTACTACGGCTGAGTTCATTTATTCTATATTTTTTTGTTCAATTTTGCTTCAATGTAGTGGTTTTTATGATCCCCTTATGAACAGAAGGCATATATAATTTTAGGATGTGGTTCGAACCCTACTTTTCAACCTACTCTCGAGGGTGATAACTCTAACTTCCAACCGGGCATCTATCTTTGATAGAAGCAATTTTTGTTCTTCCATTTTTATTTAATACATGTGCCTTCATTTATTTTATATTTATTTGTTCCATTTCAATGCAATGTACTGTGTATTATGATCCCCTTATGAACACAAGAAATGTATCATTTTAGGTTTTGGTTTTGTTGTGATTTATCTATAATGAAAAATTTTGATTCATATTGAAGAGGTCAATATGATCATGAGTTATTAATTCCTTGGTTTATTTTAAATTTAAGAAATATTTACATGATTTCATTGTTTATACATAATAACTATTATTTAATTTTTTATCCTAAGAGGAACAATAAGATACTCATGCATTATGAATGTACCCCTAAATTTTGTCTTTGAAATATAAAACTCTAACTTTAATATGATGATACCCACAGTATAAGTCATTCAATAAAGTGGTGCTTCCACCTGAACTGCTTGAGTTGGGATGGGGTCATTTTCTTGTGTGAATGGTGATATAACCAATAAATACTCTATTACGTGACCATTTCTCATACTCCATCAAGTGGTTCAGTCATACAATTGTAAAATGTTTTGAAATTAAAAACGAGTGTAAGGAATTCATGTCACATTTTTCATAGGTATTTATAAATAATTATTAAGGTATTTATATCATTTTATATCCTAGGAAGGAACCCGTAATAAAGGAGTATAACAATCATAGAACTCACAAATTTTTTCCATGCCTACACATTATTTACACTTTGATATATATCTCACGAAACAAAATAGCATGGTCATGTGCACGTAATTATTCCCCTCTCGTTGATAGTATTGGATGTTTTTGGAGGTGCATCTGAGGTGTTGTTGTTCACTTTCTTTGATTATATATTTTTTCATTTATTCTGGACATTAGGAATCAATATTAGAGTGTTTTATTTTTCATAAAATTTTTGGATAATTATATGGCGATAAGTTTCTGTAGGACTGGTGAGTCATGAACCCATCTTCAGTGGTATATATTTGGTAATATGGTAATGAAATTGTGCATCATGATTATCAACGTTTCCTGGACACCCCTTTGGACACCCCCTATCCCATTGTCAACATCTTCAAACCCCAAGACTACACCACCCCCTGGATCACAACGCATCCCCCTGAACCCCCCCCCCCATCCTAGACTACCCCCATGGACACCCCTACCCTCGTGGACAACCAACCAAACCACCTGGATAGACCCCCCAAGCCCCCGAACACCCCCACTCCCCGGACACCACCTCACCACCGTGCACAGCCCCCTGACCCCCTGGACTCACCCAACCCCCCAGAAAGCCCCACTACACCCATGGATAACCCCACCACACCTATGGGCAGCCACCCTGGACAGTCTGGGTAATGACTCAAAATTTTCAATGTAAATTTATATGGGATTATTACGAGTCTATGAATATTGACGGTGCATGATTTAGAGGCCCGGTGTACCCAGAATAAATTTATGAACATTTTGTTGGGTACGTTCAGTTAACATGGAATCAGGAATTTGTAACTTTTCAACTAGTACTCAGAATTAAAATATGAGGACACTTTTGTACTCACAGCGCCAATATTCATTTAAGGAGACCTTCGCCTCGACTATAGTAGGTCGACGGTGGATGCTGGATTTTTCATTTTTTTAGTGGGAGAATTGAAAAAATAACTTTTTATTTTTTTCTTCAAACCTCCCTTTTGAATCTAGGTGGTGGGGTCCAACCAACCTTGATACCTTTTCTTTTAATGTGATGTAACTCTTGGAATTATCCCAATTAATGAGAAAAAATTAATTAGACAAATATTGAACTCTCAATTAAGTTGAATCATCACCTCGTGTGGTTGGATAAATCATTGGAAAAAGATAAAACATGGGATAGATTTTGGGAGAACATAATCAGACGAAGAAATTCCCCCATCGAAGAATGAAGAACCCAAAATTGAGCTTGAATCAGAAGAAAATTGTGGTAGAGATGAATGCCGGTGTTCCCTCCACAGTCTTCAACATCTTCATAACGTTGTCTCCAATGATCCAATGAAGTTGGGTCAGTTTAAAATTGTTCTTCGTGGTTTTACATTGAATCATTTTTTCCAAGATGCTTGTTATATGTCTAAGGCGTAGGGTGTGGGCCAAATAAGCATAGCCTGATCCCTCTGAAAATTCATTGTTGATGTCTTCATCGTGGATTGAGAGACATGTTGAGTGGAACCGGACCACGTTGCAGGAGAATGACGCAGGCATGGTTAAGACGGCGGTTGTCACATTGGCCGGCCGTGATGCCAGAGACAACGCAATTATGCTGCCAAAGGAGACCACGACCTTTCGGCTGTAGAGGAAAAAGGTGGCGGTTGGCATGCTGGTCGGCCATGTGGAGGCTGGGCGGCTCACATCGGCGACACTGGTAGAAGAGGATGTCGGAGCTGCTTAGCAGCTGCGGTGCACCCGGCAGGCTGCTGGAGAAGCGGCACCATCGTGCTACTGGAAGGGGAAGCTTGCTGGACTTCCGGCCGGCCGCGTTACAGAAAGAAGGACCCAAAATAGTGGGTCCCACATGCTAGCAGGTGGAACCACGTGGCACTTTCGGGTTTCCCAAAACCAAATGGCCCTTGGTCTATTTGGGAATCCGGGGGTGGGGGATCCCTGGGTGTCATCTAGTGCGGTCCCCGCCACATCGGGCCACCCATCCACGAGCCGCGCCCCACAGACCTCACCGAGCGGGTTGGTCCTGCCACTTCCCAGTCCCTCCACTGTATAGGCCCGCCATGGCCCATCCCAATCGGGTCGCATCGGGCCGGGTCAGACCCGACCTGGGCTTATTAGGACCCAGATACGCCTTTTTGGAAATATCTTGAAAACAGGGTGTCTGTTTGATGAACCGTCTATGGAACCAGAATCCATGGATTCATATGGTCCTTATTGTATACTCCACTAGATTTTGGGATAAAGTTGGTGTATGGATGAGTAGTATAAAACCTAAATCCAACTGGGCCCTCAGAATAGAAATGCTAATAACATACAGACCGGGCGTCCGATTGACGCGTCGTCTATCATGTTGGGTCCCTTACGAAGTGATGGACCATTGAGATACTTATTAATGGGACATAGTTGCAGTTGATGTATCGACCAATGGGTTGAGGATAGGATCCTCCATGAATAAAGCGTGCTTAGTGCGGGAACCCGGTGGCTGGCTTTACATGAAGAATCATCAGGTCGTGTGTGGGTCATCATCGGATCATGTGTGGGTCTTCATCGGACTATGTGTAATATATATTCTACATATCTGGTGTGGGTCACTATTAGATCCTATGTGTGTCACCATTAGAAATTTTTTCGGTCATATTAGATCCTTTTTGTGTCAAGAGTAGATCTTCTCAACAAAGTAAGATGATCTAGCAATATAGATAATCATCTATACTTCTGCACATAAGTTATACCTGGTGTGAGTTGAGTCATCATGTTTTCGGTACACTTCATTGTGGTAATAATTTCTTGGTATTTTTCTGTGTGTCATTACCTTTGTGGTGCATACCTTAGTGGCATTACTTGTGTGGTAAATTTATATTTGTGTTGTTACCTGTGTGGTACTTTTACCATTATGGTGTTACCCTTGTTCTATTCTTCCCTCACGTGGGAGATGAGTACATATTGAAAACTTAGGTATATGTATGGGAATATACAGAAGTATTTTTGATGACTGTTGCTTCATGATTTCAGATTGAGGTCTTGCTTTGTGGTTTATCCTTGGTAGATTCTAGGAGACCTTCGAGGGTCTCGGGGTCCCTACGGAGTGATGTTATACTCACCCATGCACGGGTTATGCCCGCACCTTACTATGTCATGTGAAGAAGATGTACAACATTGATCGAGGCTGAGGGTTCCAATACTAGAGGCAACTAGGAGGTGGACCATTAGGTGAGACGTACTATAGAGATGACCGCTCTAGAGTTGTACCTACCCTTTTGTTAAGATCCTTGGTAGGTGTTCACAGGAATTGTTTTTAGTTTTTCATGCAAATTCTAGTGGGGCTTGTATTCTGGTCCCCATTACTTATTGTAATCACTCTAATTACTATATTTTATACTTTGTGCATATATCATGTTGTGTGCTAGGATGGTGTGATATTTTAGGCTAATAGGAAATGCCTTCCCTGTATTAGGGATATGCCTTTCTGGTGCTAGTTGTCAGCCCCTGGAAAATGGAAGGCAGGCATGGTGTAGACACAGCACCATCCACGATGGATGGGTCATAAAAAATTGGTATGATAGGTGTCGGTTATACTGGAGAACTTGCACTCTGATCATTTGATATGGTGATATTGTTATGTGTAATGAGTGTGGTTTTCAGTTTGGGGTTTCCAATGTTGGTGTGGAAGTCAACATATCCATACACCCGAACCCTAACTTCGGATATCTAACTCAGAGCATGAAAACACTAATTGTGTGTGTGTTTTTGAATTTTTTTTGTGATATCTTAGATTCAACTCACCAAATATATCTTTTTGATTATGGAGCACCTGTTTCATTTCTAGATGCATTCAAACATTAAGCCTTCCAGGGATCCTGGTAGAGTATGCGATGAGAACCCACCGAGCGAAGAGGATTTGGTGTAGGGCCCCCTATCGGAAATTATTCTATCATGTGGTGTACCGAAAGCACCACTACCCGTTAGGAAGCCGATGCCACCATCCCTAGTAGCTGAGGGTGCACGCCACTTCAGCACATTGCACGGGTTTTAGTGCCAGAGGCCACCAAGGTTCTAGGGAGAGATAGATTTACATGATGCTAGGGACTAGCTAAAGGCCATGGTTAGAGTTTTTTTATAGGTAGAGACACCAGCTGATCTCATGGTGATCCTTGTCACTAGTCTTCTTCAGACAGCAACAGGAAGATGGAGGATCATGATGCTCCGAGTTCATGATGAAATGACTCTCATCTATGTGGACTTTGAGAGCCTTTTTAGTCTAGAGATCAACCCAACAACCTATTTCTCTATGTGTATATAGAAGCATCTCCACATGCAGTAGGGTGTCATGACTATGGCAGAGTATTATGCGAGGTTCGCTAACCTCTGATGCTACTCCACTGACATTGTGTGGGACCCTTTCTTCAGGGCATGAACCTTCGATTAGGGGCTCATACAGGTTATTATATATTCAATAATTTCTATCAAAATCCCGATGTAGTAAAGGGTGTTAGAGAGAGAACTCTTAGTGGAGGGCTTACTTACTGAGCAGTCACCGGCAGCAAGACCAACCACTGGACATTATGTAACAGATTCATCTATAGCTGGTAGCAGAAAGATGATTCATAGGTCCAAGAGGACCAGACCTATGGGTGGGAAACCATATGATATAGGTTCAGTTGTCCGGGGCTCTTGAGAAAGAGCAGGACAAGTGAGGAGCAGGAATTGTTACTCATGCAGCGGGCAGGGTCACATGGCTTGCAACTACCCAACCCGTTGTACGAACGGCCAAAATACAGTCAAAGGACCGACTGAGAAGAGGTGAAGATTCAATCGAGGAAGTTCATAGGCAGCAGGTCGATGTGGAAAAGGAGTTGGTTGTGCATCAGGCATTGGGCGACGATTCAAGGATCTATTGCTACCATCTCCAAGTTGTCCACCCCTCCCAAAGAGAGTAGGTGGATAGGGATGAGCTCATCTCTAGGCAGCTGAGACCTAGAGTCACAATGCTCTAGAGATGATTCGAGGTACAATCTGTGTCTTCTCCACCTTAGATGCATTAAGTATAGAAACAAGTTTCATTCACTCTTTTATTTCCCTCTGGGGATGATGACCAGTTAGACCACGTCTCCCCACCCTGAAAAAGCGGTCTCAACTGCTGAAAATGACCATCAATCATCTCTTCCCAAAGAATAAACTCCAAGAAAGTAGGATCCAACTTAATGATCTCCAAGAACACACCCCCATTTTACTTCATCGTCTCCACATTCATCTGATCAATGAGTCCCATCAAAGTCCACTCATCACTGGACATCCTCAAATCCTGCACGAGAACTCTTCTTCTTATGTTATCGTCCAACACATCACACTAGCTTGTGGTAAAAAATATTTTAATGATGAACCCCTAAAAGTACTCGATCTAGTGATGCTACCTCTTGTTGAGGTCCATCTGTGCGAATATATAGGCCAATAATATGTGGTGTGAGTAGACCACAAACTTCTACCAAAAGAGATAATGATGCCAAGTCTTCAAATCATGCATCACTACTGCCAAATCCATGTGATGGATCTATTAATTATTTTTTTGTGGTCTGATTTAGTGAGATCCATATGCCACCACATGATCTTCTTGCATAAGTACGCACCCAAGACCCATACCTGTAGTGTTGAAATACACCAAAAACCCCTTTCCATCCTCTAAGAAAATCAGGACGGGGGCTGTAGTGAACCTTCAATTCATCTACTCAAAAAATTCCTGCCACTTTAGGCCCAATAAAAACATCACCATTTTCCAAGTGAGCACAATCATTAGTTAAAAAGGCTAAGTTAAATCCCTAACAAATCACTTGTAATAACCAACCTGCCCAAGTAAACTCTTGATCTTAGATACATTCTTCTGTTTATCCCATGAAATAACCACACCAATATTTTTTAGGTCCACCAAACCCCCATGCTTTGAGATCACATGACCAAAAAATTTCACCTCCCTAAAATAGAATGTGCATTTTTACAACTTTGCATATAGGCAGTGATCCTGCAAAGTTCCCAAGACAATCTTCATATAATTTTTTCATTTCTCCTCAGTGCTAGATTATTCTAGAATTTCCACTATAAACACCACAATCAATGAATTTTGATACTTAGGGAACACCTTGTTCATGAGTTCCAAAATGACCGATGGAGCATTGATCAATCCGAAGGACATGACCGAATACTCAATGGTTCCATACTTGCTTCGTAAGGCTGTCTTCGGTATATCTACATATTTCACCATGAGTTGTTGATATCCCAAATGAAAGAATAATTTTGAGAACCACTTTCCCCCCCCCCCTCAACTGATCAGAAAAATAATCTATTCAGAGTAAATGTTATTTTTTCTTAATTGTTACCTTTTTCAGCTTCAGGTAGTTAATGCACAATTAGAGGGATCTATCATCCTTTTTCGCAAACAAGACAGGGATGACACAAGGAGAGATGCTCAGAAAAATGAATCCTTTGGATTCAAAGTTTTCCAGCTGTATATTTAATTCCCTTGGCTCAGTAGGGGAAATGAGATATGAGGGAAGAGATATCAATTATGTTCCTGACACTAAATCATTGTAGAACTCCACATTCCTCTACAGGGGAACACCTGAATAATCATTTGGGAATACCTCCAGAAAATCATTCAATAAATGAGGTATTGCACATTCTGGGGTAATTCCATCATACTCTAGCATGATTGATGATAAAAATCAAGATAATACATCACATTTGTGTGACTGTTTGTTCTGTGTGACCCGACTGATGATCACATTCTCCACAAAAAACCTGATGACTCCCATTAGGGGATATGAAACTCACTCACTACCTGTAAAAATTGATGTCTGTATAGAAGTGTATCATCTAATCCATGCCATGTATCAATCAAAATGATCAATATATATGACCAAAAGGTCCCATTATATATCAATCCTTTACATGGAGAGATCACATGACGGTCACCTAATATATTGATCCTTCTTTTTCCCAGTGGCGTAACCAACTTCATCGCAAAATACAACAATGTTGTTGGAAAATTTAATGTTTCCACAATACATGTAGAAATGAATGAAACAGGGCCACCAGTATCAAAAATAAAAATAGCTATAGATGATGTCATCAAAACGGTACCTGAACTATTGACGGTCCAGCAATTGATCCTTCTAATGCCTGATCCACTGCTTGGATATGACTAGTCTCTTCCTGGGGACGACTGCTAGTATGTGGTTGTGCCCTAAACTAGATAATTGTAGAATATGTCCCATACTTACTACCACAACAACTAAATCGATATCCCACAGTCATCGACGGCTCAGACTGTGATGGTAGTCCTCTTGATTCTACTGACCCTTCCACACTAAGATGTGGACGTGGCACCCCACAAAAGTGCTGCAAATGTCCCATACCACTACAATATTAACAAGTATTTGGAGGAAGATAGAATACTTGTTAGATGTTCCTTGACATCCCACACTTGTTACATACGACTAATATCACATCAGATGCCATAGATGAAAACTTCTTTGAAGAGTGGACTGAACTACCATCTCCCTTATTCACATGTTCCTCCTGCTTCCTTTTCTTTTATAAAGAGATACAAAAACCCACTAATGATACTAACCCAAATAAAATAGGCTTGCCTTTCCTATTAATATCCATCATGGATGATTGATCAACCACCTCATCATTGGTCATCATCTTAAACAATAACACCAAGGCGTATATCTCTGGTCACAATCCTTTCTCAATCCTATGGTCCTTCTCTTTCTCATTGGAGATAATTTCAGGGGCATACCAAACATGTTTAGTGAAATAGTGGGTTACTCGAAGATAGAAATATTCTACTGAACAACATCCATTATCTCTCGGGACCTATCATTTGTCGGGACCTTAGGGCTATAGTGCTCATTGAAGATAACCTTGATATCTCCCGAGTGCACCTGCTTATTCATCCGATTCTGAAGTAATGTTTCCCGAAACCTGCGACTGGGACCCTCATATAAAAATGAAGAAAACATCACCATGAGCTCCTCATGTGTATCTAGGGAGTTGAACATGTTCTTGATCTTCTCGAGTCATTCCTCTTCTTCCTAGGGTTTTATGATACCTCAAAATGTTGGAGGCTTATTTTTCATGAACACCATGGTAATTTCCATTATATGACCAATCTCATCCTCTATAATAGAAAATATAACCGATGGTGGTCCATGTCCAAGAGAATGTACTACCCGTACCATAGCCTCAACTAGCCTCTGATCAATTGGTGTTGTAGAACACTCTCTAGCTTCCTCCTGTGGGTACATGTGAGCTTTTTGAGGAGTCATGTTTCTAAAAAATGAAATTTCCACAAAATAATTGACGATAAAACAATATTGAAAACCATTTAACCATATAAATAAAATATAAAAAATAAAAACACATCACCATAACCAATGAAACTACTACTCCACCCCCGCATGATGTCTATGTGTGGACTGTAGCCCACACATCTCACTTGGGAGTGAAGTCAATCAGAAAATTACAATGCCCCCTAGTAACTCAATGTCTGAAATGAGGTGTGTGGGCCAATCAGCCTAATAGTGACCAAAACACCGAGCCCCAATAGTCCTATCTCTGGTCTATCCCAACTCATCCCAAAATAGTAATATAAACAAAAAAATTGGCCTCCTTTGATTCCATTTTGTCACAAACTGAACATCGTCGCTGCTAATACATGCACCAAATCCATCACATGACATGGTCAGAAGGGTGATCCCTATCCCCATCAGCTAGAAAAAGTTTTTGGGTATAAATAAATTATGTTTGGGGTTGATTTACCAGAGTATGAAAGCATAAAACATTAAAACAATCACTAATAAGAAACTGAAATTTTCAGTCCAAACAAGCCTTAACAAAAAACTGATCTGAATACATATTTTTTAATAAGTAAAAGTGGTCCAATAATATATAAATGCGGCATAAATTCATCCACAAAGTCCCCACATGAAAATGATTCATCGCCCCCAAACCATCTTTACAACACCGCACCACATGAGGGGACTTTCAACCCAAACAACCCGGACCTGTGGCTTTGCCTTTACCTGAGTCCAACATAACCATTTCTAATTACAAACATGGGGTGTAAGTAGTGTGTGATACTAATCTCAATTGGATACCACCCAAAGATTATAATGACTATTCAATACAATTTGAAAAAGAAAGATGTTTTAATATGTAATGAAAATCAGTGATAAATTCTATGAAATGCATCTTTCAATTGAAAACAGTATTTAAACTAAAACATTGAGAATATTAGTACATATAAAAAATAAAAGTTATCTACAAAAATGTAAAGCCAAAAACACCATATAAAAAAGGAAATTAAAAAAAATCGAATGAGCAACAAAATAGGGAACACCTTTATACATCTATATAGTCTCGGGCCCTATGAACCTCGTAACTCAGTATAAAGTAAACATGTCACTAATAATTTCCCGTGCACGATCCAGTAGTAGGTAACATACCCATAACCTATTGGTCCAAAAAATTCATCCAAATAGTTTAGTTAGAGTTGACGTTATCCATTTTCTCAGTGAAATAGGGACAAAACCCATTCAGATCTCTAGCTGTACTACTAGATATCTTCCCACCTCGGTATCTGAGCATCCACCTTTATGCTTAAAAATTTTTAGCAAGAAACACTCATCCCTTTGCATATAAACACACCACTAATTTTCACATACAAACAATAAAGTAGATTTACAAATATTATACCACATAAAATAGACAATAATGCATTTTTATTTTTAAATTAACAACCACTAAAAAGAATATCTTGTTTTGTACCCAAAACACCTTGAATCTTTGACTTTGCACACCAAGTTCACACATTAAGTTACCGAAACAAAAATGGAACTCTAAAATCTTCAAATGAATCCCAACAATACATTTTAGGTAAGCCCATATTATTTATGAAGTTATACTTTTTTTAAACCTCCATTTTCACTGAAACATGGAACTTAATGTTCATATGCCTCACAAACACCATTAAGACATGTTTTAATAGAAAAAACCAAAAGATATAAACTTTAAAAACAGTATTTTCTGACCTAATTCATCCCAATAACATAAAATCGGTTGTTATAGGGTATTCCAAAATGAATCAATAAAAGGTATCTATGAAAAACCCCAAATTTCACATAAAAATGACACTTAAAATGCATTTTCTTTATAAATACTACTAAAACTAATTTTTTAAGCAACATTCAAATGTAATAAACATGAAAATACCACGAACACCGCAAGTTATGTCACAATAATTGAATACATAATGGAATCACCTACCATATTGTTTGAAACCTTGAATCCTTTGTGCGAAAACTCAAATGCACCACCACCGCACCACATGGAAGGTAGATCAAGCCTAATAACATAAGATTGGACAATGAAAACCCAAGGAAAAACACTTGGTTTGAAATCCAAACCTCTAGTTATTTGGGTCTTCAATGAAATTGAACGAAACTTCATAAAATGTGGAGGAACTAAGATGGAGAAATACATACATGATATTGATTGAAGTTCCTCCACCAAACCCCCCTTTGAAAAATAATATCCTAGGGTATCATTAGGTGATTGGGTTTCATTAATGGTTGTAAGGGTCAAATAGAAGATGAATGGTCCAATTTTGGATAAATACCAATAGGGAAAAAGAATTCATTTAACTCTTTGTTATTACCAGGACATAGGTGCATGGTTTGTGTGCATGGTTTGGTAATCCGTGCACCTTAACCATGCACCATCCATTCCACCTTAATACATCTTCAAAAGAAACAAAAATTTGTGGCGGCTTATGGGGGACTTAGGGGGGATGTTAGGATAAAATTTTAAGATATGTAAGTACACTTAATGAAGAAAATGGGTGTGACACATAATCATTGTATTCGACAGTATAAATTAACTCCAAATATATTGATGGGATTATTAATTTAATTTTAAATAAATCAGATAAGTTATTTTTATGTAATTATAATTATAAAATTCATTCATTAATTTAGTTGTATATAATTATTCTATGTGCTGAATTTTTTTTTCTATTCACTGTGTAGAAAATTTTTAGTTTGTATAAGAATTTGAATACATAATGATTTTTTTTTCTAAATCACTTCATCTATTTTAAATTTTGATCATCTATATAAAATCAAAATATAGATTTCAAAAAAACATTACTTTTCAAAGGATTAATATTTCATTTTTACACTGATGTTTTTATGAGGTATTTTTTAGAAAATGAATTATTTTTATTCTTGAGAGTTCTTTCATTTTTTGGTATTATGTTTCTTCTATAGAATATAATAAATTAATATCAAATGGAAATAGAATATATTAAATTGGGGGAACATGATCTATATTTAGTTTAATATATATATTTAAACATTATTTTTTGTATATTTATAATATTTTGAAATGATGAAATGTTATTTTGTTAATAATATTTTGAATTTTAATATTTTTTAAAATATTATTTATTGAATTATCAGGAGAAAATTAATATTTTTGTGATTAAATATTCAAATGACATTTTCATAAATTTTTACCGATTTTAAGATATTTTTTTTTCTTATATGGTAGTAAATTTAATTTATATAATATTTTTTAAAAGTATGAAATTGATTATGTGTTTGGATATAATTTTCACATGTTCAATTTTTAAAATTTTAATTTTTCTTATTATATGAAATATGTAATTATAATTCTTATAAATGAAATTTTATATAGGAGTCAATTTTATAATTATTATTTTTTAATTATCTTTATTTAACCATTTATTTTTTATTTTTTAATCATGCTTTATATATTTTATTTATTTACATGTCATTTATGGAAAATAATTTTTTTTGGATACTATTTTATTTTTCTAATGAGTGATATACACCCTTTATATGTGTTATTTCAATGTTTAGATGAGTGATTTTCAAGATTATGTGAAATATATATAGTTTTAGAAGATTAAATCCATTTGTGGATGATTAGTCAACCAATTAATATTATTTATTACAATGCTAAAGTCTTCACAAATAGATACAACTCTTTGGAAAGATAAAAAACCCATAGAATATTCAACCCATTGATATTTTTCAACACAACTAGTAAGGATCACAAATTTCATATAGATGACCATCACCATATAAGGATGTAGACATGTTTATAATGATCTAGAACAATTTTAAAATACATGTTATGATACCATTAAGAAATAAAAATTCACACATTTCCCAAATTCAAGTATTATAAATAATGATAAATGGGAATTTACATCGATGATATTGATGAAGGTGGATAAAAAATATTTTTTTGGAATATTAATTTTTTTACGATAAAGATCATTTGGGAATGAGAAAATTTTAGAGGAGTTTAGTTGTGTCCACCTGATGAATATTGCATATAGTAATACGTTACACTTGGATTGTAGTCATTCAAGTCCTGGGTGATGTCTGAGTGCTAAATGTCAGGAGTTGGTGCACAATTCAATTCCACAGAGTATAACCAGGTCATTTATTCGATGAAGGAGAGAAACAATAAGATATATAGAAAGGATTACAGATTTGAGGATAATATGAAGGAGTTCATGAGAATGGAAAATCAATGGGAAATAGAAGATTAGTTATTTTCCTTGGATCTCATTATACACAAATAATTTCTGTTCTTTAGAAAATTGTTTAGGGATCTACTTTTTTAGAAACATAGTTGTTAGATAATATTTTAAGGCTAATATATTTTTTTTGTTTTTTGTGTATTTACGTTATTCTTAAAAAATTTAATTTACCATCCTGGAGATCTCATTTGTTTTATTTTTTATACTAAAAAATTTCAAATATTATCTGCAATCAATGAAAATTGTTCATTATTGGACATTTTAACTATTTATGTAATTATTTTCTCGAAATATATACTTTATAAAGAGTTTTCAGTTTTTGATAGTATTATCTTGGGTGAAATGTTATATTTATCACTGGAAAACCAGCTTTATTCCCTTTTTTGTATACGTGAATGTTGTGACTAACATAGTGTTGTACTCATTTGGCTATGACATATCACCATTGATAAACGATATTAGAATAACTTCAAGAACACTATTGACATAGGATAATTAATTAAATAATAATGATGGAATATCGATTAAGTGATAAGAAATCAATGTTATACCCATTTATAATCACTTGTAACATAATATCCTCCATATATCTCAATTAATCCAATTTGAAAACATGTTTTCTTTCGCATCATTCTATTAATGATAAACCATTTCAATACATTTCAATTTGATTTCCATCTAATTTTTTGGATATATTGTATAATTTTTGTTGTTTTTTAGAGTTTTATGCATTCATAATAATCTCACAATCCCTCCTAGTTCGACCTAACAAAGCAATAAACAAGAGTTAGTAGGTTTATAAATACAAAAAAAATTCAGGGTAATGACAACTATTAGGTTGATCCCATAATAAATTTTAATAAAATTATTGTAGATAAATGAGTATTATATGGTATATATATTATATTTTGGAACAATAGAATAATATTACTCTATTACTTGTTTTAATTCAACAATTGGTATGTGTATTTATTGTTTTACTAGGAAATGAAGTGATTTTGAAGTGAGAATAAAAAAAATTGGATTAATCAATATATAATTCTAATTGTATACAATGATCTAGTTATATATTCTATTCTTCAACATAAAATTTTTAAGAGTATAGACATGATTTTGACATTATTTCCTAGATATATAAATTTTTATCATTTAAATTTGTTGTTTCATTTATGTTGTTACTATAAATATCAAGAAGTGGAATATTTTGGATCTATATAGATTCAAAATGTGGAGATAAATGAGGCATTAGGTGTTGATAATTAATGTAGATATTGAGATAACTAGATTATTGAGTTACTATAATGTACAATTGTGAATTTTGGATTTTTTTTTTGAAAACTAATACTATTAATGAAAACATATCCACATGATTGTTAAATTTTTTATCTAAAACAATATCAACCATAATAATCATATGGATCGTTATTTTAAATAGTTGTTTTGATGATGTTAAAATTGAATATGATCTAAATGACAAAGTCTATTCAGAAGTGTTGATTTGTGTTGTTGAGAATATGTTTTACTTACTATGTTTGTGAGAATGCAGAAATACAATGGGTCAATAATTGTGACCTGGTCTTCATAAGTGAAAAAGATACGTATGGTATATATGTATGTGAGACAAAACTCAAAAGTTATTATTTGAATGTAAAACAATTTTTTCTGTAATTTTAATTAATGAAATTGATAGTTTCATAAGTGATAATACATCATAGATATATTTTTAAAAAAAATTCATTAATGTGTTTAAGAATATTTCATTTAAAAAAATGATATGTGGTTTATTTTAATGATATCAAGTATAGTAAAGTACCACGTAATAGAAAAATATGATTTTGAATATCATTTTATATATGATTGGATGGATACTAATATTTGTATATGATATATATGTTATTCAGTACAGTAATATAAAAAAGATAAAAATTTCTCATAGTACTCATTTATTTTTGGTTCTCTATCTCTTGTATAATTCAAGATGTGATTTTTAAGAGAATAATATAAGAAATAATTGTTATAATTAATGTTTATTATTATTTATTGATTATAAATAATTTACCTAATTTAATAATCAATTATGTGAAAAATATTAGGAAATTAACTATCTCTATATTGATAATGGGATAAAGGAAATATATATGATGATGATAGTGTTATTTTTGGTTACAAATGTGTGTATTCGTCATTTATTGATGTAAATAATTTTACACTAAAATGATATTATTATTTAATAAAATCATATTCTAAATCTTACATCTGGGTTTATTATATGATTAAGTGTGGTTATAGTCTTTTCGTAGAGGGGTGGTGGGTGAAAGAAGAACCCAAGGTACTGTAGAAGCACTAAGAACCTTGTGGGTCTGTACCGAGTACCATATAAGGGACCAGGTGTTGTGTCAGATTTGTTTAGTTTTAATGGATCCTAGTAGGCTTTTGCGAGGTTACCAATAAACACATAGGATGTATCCATTGGAGAATTTTTTTTGTTATTCAATGAACTAATGTTAATTCATTTTATCCATGAAATGGGATTTCCATATCATTTCTAATTCCTTTTACCCTTGGGAGATATTTTAAAATTCCCAATGCTTCCCATTCGACCATATCACATAAAATCAGTTATATTCATCATTTGGTATACATGGTAGTCCACAATTATCAAATCCATGGGTTTTTAATCCAACTCCTTTTTTTCCATTCAACCACTATGTAGTCAGTATATGTCCAAATCGCTGATATTGAGGTAAGGTCATATCCAATCATGTTTTATTTTTGTTTTAAACTAATTTTTCTAACTAAAAATCTATTTTTCCCAACATATATTTTTGAATATATCAATGTTGGAATATCTATAGCCCAGAAACTGGAATCTACATCTCTTTAGGTTAAGTGGGGTTATCCTATTATCCTTCACTAACAGTGTAAAATGCTGGTTATTATTGTTTAATGACATAGGTTTATGAATAAAAAAAATTCTAATTGATTATAATTTATTAAAATACGGTTTAACCTGAAACTTGATTGAAATTGGTTATCCAATTAATTTTGATCATTTTTATTACATGATTGGAAATTTTTCGTTTCACACATGTAATTAATTAATGAATAGTGAAATTTATAAGTTTAGTTGGAATTATTTTAAAATTTTAAACTATATTTGTGAGGTAATTTATTGTGTCCCTATGATTATGGTATAGTTAGGTGTCACGTTGGCCAGATTATTCACAAAAATATTCTCATTGATCTTGGATTATCTATTTAGATATTGAAACATATAGTAATAAATATATATTTTAAATAAACAATTACTTTGGAATAATCTATAGTCCATTCACAATATAGAATTTGTCCAATCTTTTTTAGATAAACATTATTCCCAACAAGACATTTCATGTGATTTTATCATTCAATCTCAATTATGGGGTGTATTTATGAAACTAAATCTATATATGATGCAATTAAGATTGAATTGATATCATAGAGAATATGGGTTAGTATTTTAACATGATAATGATATATTCTTTCTTCATGTTACGATTATATCAGGACCAAAATGTTTAGATAATTTTTGATGGAATTATATTTGTATAACCCTATGTTTCAATATATTGCATATAGAGGTGTTGATATTTGTTTTTTAGGATATAGTTCAAGGCATGTGTTCTGATTTTTCATGTGGAATATATATATATATATAATAAATTTCTCCCAAAGTGGGTATAATGATTATATAGATAAGGGATATGTATGTGTGTGTGTGTGTGTGAGATTTGGGATAAAAACATAATAACATGTTCGTCCAGAAGAGAAGATTAATGACTACTATTGTGAGGGTATAATATATTTATATGTAGTTCCTACATATGAAAAGGGAGATAACCTCATGGAAAATTGTTATAGAGAGATATATACATTGAAATATACATATATATAGATACACACACATGCACAGACTAATATATAGACACACATATATTTATATACTCTCCCTAGAGTGAATAGATTTCACCCGACAAGTAACACATGAAAATATTATTACTTTTTATTTATTAAATAAATAATATTTTTAATATATTTTACAAATTGAAACATCCACATTAAATCAACCATATTATATATTATAATTTAAGATAAAAATTTATATATCATTAGAAAAAAATGTGAAATATCATTACGAAAATTTACATGAAGAGTAAAAACATATGTAAATAGTCATTTTGGGAAAAAATTTATTATAATTACATATATAATATTACTGTTTTTAGTAAATATTGTTATGTGTTAAAATACCATTTAATTGATTCAATTATTATAAGATGAATAATTAAATTCAACGGTATGTGAGGAAAATCACATAGTGATAAAATAATTTTTTAAAGAATTCTATTTTTAATTACATTATATAAGTTTATATTAATAATTAAATTGGTAAATATGAAATGAAAAATATAATATGTCTTTAAAAAAATTAATAGATATATTAACACTCATTTAATTATAAATTAATTGGAAATATTAAAAAAAAATAATGTATAAAAATCATTTATCAGTAAAATATTATTTTCTATACATTTTATGTTAAAATTTACAAGATTAATTTCTCATATATAGAATGGTTATTTTATTAAATGAATACCATTGTGGGAATAATAATTTTTAAATTTTGTTTTTGTTTCCGTGGGTGTTCTATTATATTTTTATTTTAAATTACTTAACATGGTAAAATTTTAAGGAACAAAAATATGGGGAAAATGTGTAATATATGGTGTCTTGATTTTTCTATTGTATAAATGAAACATATAGGTTCTAGAATAATTTCATTAGTATTAATAGTAAAAAAATAACTTTCATCTAATCCATAAATTACCTAGCTCTCCTAAATCCCATGTTATTTCATTTTCACCCATTTCTACCCATTCAATTCTACGAAAATTCTCCCTTTTTCACCAATAAAATGAGCACACACAAAACTACATCAAGACAAACATATACATAAACATTTTCTTTAAAACATAAAAATTTTACATCTACAATGATCTTTATAATTATTTTGTATCCTTTAGATATAATAATGTATCATAATTAATCTAATTCCAAAATGTCTTTCAAGAAAAATAAAAATCCCTAATGTTAGTAATATCCACCCCCAGTATATTTTTCATTATATTTCACATATAAATTTTTTAAAACATATTCATTCCATATTAATTAAAGGATATTATTATCCTTGTTATGCTTAAATTTTTTTATATTTATGGAAAACCCATTATCTATTCACCACTCATTCATTTTAAAAAAATTAAAAAGTCATATGTACATATGTTGGGACTACCACTTACATGAAAGAAATATATAATTTTTCATCAAAAACATTAATGGATGGTCATAATAATATATTTGATCATTTAATATGATATTTATTACAAATTTATAATTATGGAAATACAAATCATTATCTTTCTTGATTTATCTCAATCCATTGGAAAAATAAAACATCGCAAATTCATACAAACAGAATAATGCTTCTATGAATACAGTCTCCCTTTTTCTCCCCTACCATTTATATATAGTTAAAAAATAGGATAAATTAAATAATAAAATATTTTTTATATAATTTTTTTCATAAATATAGAAATTATATTCTATTAATAATCCCATCAATTTACAAAATAAAAATTTTACAAAGATTCACAGAGGCCACTGCCTCTGTAGAAAATGTGTTGGTTTTATGATCTCAGAATTAATGGGAGTTTATAAACACACACATATATATATATATAGTAATGTATGATATTAAAAATGTTATTCAAAAAAAATTTATATTTTTCATTTGTGAAAAAAATTAACCATAATTATAAAGTGATCTTTTGATATCAATATATTACCAATAACAATTGTGTCAATGGTTTTATATTCTCAAATCATTATTATTACAATTATGGAATGAAATTATAAAATCATAAATCATCACAAAATATATTCTCTAGATATTTAATTAATCAATGTCCAATTAAAATTTATTAATGTATATTGATCAACATTAATATTATTAGACATTAATAAATATATCGGGGATACTAACACTGAATTATATTAATAAAAAATTACTAGATAGTTAATTCATAATAAATTATAATTATAGAATATTGTAAATGTAATATATATTAACCAGGATATAATATAATTCATTAATAAGATTTGTTATTATAATACATCTTAATTCGCAATCATGTATGTTGAGAGTTAATATATGTGTTTATTGTCTCAAATTTCATTATTTGAGACATATTCGATATTAAAAATATTGATTATTTTGTGTGGTTTATATACAAGCTTATTTATGTATTTTATCAACATATTCTTGAAATTAAATAGATTTAAAAATCAACCACAAATTATAAATTTTAAGGATTTTTATCCATGTTGTACTAAAGACTATAGATTCTGTTGGTGGAAATCCAACCTATACCAACACAGTATTCCCAACAGATTAAAAACCCCATTGGGAAAAGGATAGTATTTCAAATATTATGTAGAACTTTTGATATATTCATAATGTTTTTTCTGATGGTTTAAAGAAATTGCTGGGTATAGTACTGATGAAGAAGTTTTTCCGAATGGTTTAAACAAACCATTGGGTATAGTTTCACAGATTGTTTTCCCATCAGTTGTAAACAGTTGGGATAACATTACATTCCCAACAGTTTTTTATTACTATTGGGAAAGAACATCCCCAAATATCGATGCCTCCAAGGATCTCTAACACCATATATCTTGAATATTTTTCCCTAAACGAGAGCTCGACGCACCATCTCAAATATTTTTTCCAAAACCACAAATATCTTGATGATTTGTCCATAAAACTCATCATGAATGCTACTTCCCATTACAACGGGAATGATTTCCAACAATTTGGTCTTCCTCTTAAAATTACTAAGTGTGAGTTCATTTATTCTAGATTTTTAAATTCCATTTTTATGTAATGATGTGTGTATTATTATCCCTTTACGAATGGAAGGCTTATATAATTTTAGGTTGTAGTTTGAACCATACTTTACAAACTTCTCTCGAGGTTTCTAATTCTAATTTCCAACCGGGCATCTATCATTGATTAGAGTAATTTTTTTTCTTCTATTTTAAATCTTTAGGTGTGCCTTCATTTATTTTATATTTTTTCGTTCTATTTTGCTGCAATGTACTGTGTATTTTGATCCCCATATGAACACAAGAAATAAATCATTTTAGGTTGTAGTTTTGTTGTGATTTATCTGTATATAATAATTTTGATTGATATTGAAGAGGTGAATATGATCATGATTTATTTTATTCTTGGATTATTTTTAATTTAAGTTTTATTGACATGATTTCATTGGTTAGACATAAAATCAGTTATAGAATTTTTTATCCTATGAGGAATGATAAGATACTCAAGCATATTGAATGTACCACTATATTTGGTCTTTGAAATATCACTCTCTAACTTTAAATTATATGGAATTATTACGAGACTACAAAAATTAACGTCGTGTGATTGCGAGGCCCAGTCTGCCCATAATGAATTTTTTAACATTTTTTCAGGTATGTTCAGTTAACATGATAGCAGAAATTGGTAACTTTTGAACTGGTACTCAGAATTGAAATCCAAGGACTCTGTTGAACTCGCATCTCCGATATTCTTTTATGGAGACCTTCACCTCGACCGTAGTTGGTCGAGGGTGGAAGTTGTATTTTTTCTTTTTTGTGGGAGAATTGAAAAAAAAATAACTTTTCATTTTTCATTCTTGAAGCCACCTTTTTTAATCGTGGTGGTGGGACCACCCGACCTTGATTCCTTTTCATTTAATGAGAGATACCTATTTTAATTCCCCCAATTAATGAGAAAACATTAATTAGAGAAATATTGAACTCTTAATTGAGATGTATCATCACCTCTTATTGTTGGAGAAATCATTGTAAAAGGAGAGAACATGGGATAGCATTTATAAGAACATCATCAAATGAAGAACCTCCCCCAACGAAGAACGGGGATCCGATGATCGAGCGTGAATCGAAAGCGTGTTACAGGAGTGACGAATGCTGTAATTTCCTTCATCGACTTCATCAAATTCCTCAATCCATCTCTAATGAACCAATGAGGTAGGGTTGGTTTGTAATTGTTCCTTGTGGTTTTACATTGAATCGTTCTTCTCAAGCCACAAGCTATCGGTCTAACGCTGATGGTTAGGACCAAAAAAACTCATCATGATCCCTCTACATCTTCTTTGTTTACGTGTTCTTCGCGGGCAGAGTGATAGGTTGAGCAGAACCAGACCTCGTTGTCGGTGAATGACACCGGTATGGTTCAGGTGGCGGCCAGCACACTGGCTGGCCGTGATGGCAGTGGTGGTGCAACAGTGCCACCAATGGAGGCCGCAGCCAATCGCAATCCCAAAGTCCCTAGGGACATTTGGGAATCTGGGGGGCGCCTTCCACGGTGTCGACTAGGGCGTACCCCACCACGGCGGGCCACCCAGATGTGGTCCACCCCAGTGGCCGCGCCCAGTGGACTACACCGAGCAAGCCGCTTCCCAGGACAATTGGGCTGGCCGGGTCGGTCTGGCTGGGCTGGAAGGAACCCGGGCCCATTTGGACCAGGATACGCCTTTTTGGCTATATCTAGAAAACTGGGCGTCCATTTGACGAACCGTCTGTGACACCAAAATCCTAGAATTGAGATGGTCCTTTTGTTATAATCTACTAGTTTTTTGGATAATGTTGGAGTATAGCCGGGTTGGATCGAACCTGAATCCAACCAGGCCCTCAGAATAGAAATGCTAATAACATACATACCAAGCATCTGATGGACGTGTCTTATGTCGTGTTGGGTCCCTTATGATGTGGCAGTACATTGGGATCCTTATTCATTGGACTTCTTGGTAGTTGATGTATCGAACGATGTCTTGAGGAGAAAATCCTCTTGGAATCAAGCATGCTTAGTGTGGGAACCCCGTGGATGGCCGTACATGAAGCATCTTCAGATCCTTTGTGGCTCATCATCAGATCTTTTGTGGGTTATATTCAGAAACTGTGTCGGTCGGAATCTACAGATCCTATATGGGTTATCTTCATATCCATTCTGGGTCTTCTTCAGATCCTATGTCGGTAATCTTCGATCACTTGTGGGTCAATAGTATAGGTTCTCGACAATGGAAGATGATGTTTCATTAAAGATAATCATCTATACTTCCTCACATAATTTATACCTGGTCTGAGCTGAGTCATTACCTTTTCGGTATGCTTCTTTGGGGTGATACCTTAATGGTGTTCTTCTATGTGGATTACTTTTGTGGTATTTTCCTTCGTGGCGTTACTTGTGTGGTACATCTATCTTCGTGGTGTTACATGCGTGGCACTTCTACCTTTGTGGTGTTACCTTTGTAGTATTCTTCCCTCACGTGGGAGATGACTATATATTGATAACATAGGTATATGTTTGGGAATATTCCTTAGTAGTGTTTAGGACTATTGCATCATTATTTGAGATTGAGGTCTTGCTTTGTGGTTTATACTTTGTGGATTCTGAGAGTCCTTCGGGGGTCTCGGGATCCCTATTGAGTGTTTTTATACTCACCCCTACATGGGCTAAACCCGCACCATGTTTAGTCTTGTGCAGAAGACAAACAAAATTGATCAAGGCTGAGGGTTCCAGGACTAGAGGCTTCTTAGAGGTGGACCATTAGACGAGACGTACCACATAGACGACCTTTCTAGATTTGTACTTACCCTTTGGGTAGGATCCATGGAGGGTGTTCACTAGATATGTTTTTAGTTTTACTTGTATGTTCCAATTGGGCTTGTATTCTGACCCCCTTTACTTATTGTACTCACTATACATACTATATATATTACTGCATTCTTGTATATTGTTTTGTGTTTGGATTGTGTGAGATTGTAGGTTAAAAAAGCAATGCCTTCCTAGTATTAGGGATATTATTTTTCGGTGCTAGTCACCAGCCCCTGGCCTATGGAAGGCGTCCATGGGGTAGATAAAAAATGAGCCTGAGTGGATTGGTCATGAAAAATTGGTATTAGAGGAGTCAGTTCTACCAGAGAACATGGAATAAGATCTTTTGATTAGACGATAGTGTTGAGTGTAATGAGTGTGGTTTTCGGTTTGGGGAATCCATTGTGGGTGTGGTGGTCGACGTATCCATACACCAGTACCAGACTTCTGATTTCTAACTGAGAGAATGAAAACACTGATTGTGTGTGTGTTTTTGAGAAGTTTTCTTTGTGATCTTTTTCAGTTATCTCTCCAGGTATAACTTATTGACCATGGTGCACCTTTTTCTATTCAGGATTCATCCATGCAGACACCCTTCCAGGGTTCTTGGTAGAGTATGCATTGACTGCCCACCAAGCAACGAGGCTTCAGTGCAGGGCCCCATTTCGGCAATTGTACCATCAGGTGGGGTACTAACAGCATGACTACCCATTAGGTAGCTAATTCCACCATCCCAAACAATAGAGGGAGCACAGAACTTTATCATGTTGCACATGTTTCTACACCAGAGGCCACCGATGTTCTGGGGAGAGACGTATACACATGCGGTTGAGGACTGGCTGGAGGCCGTGGTTAGAGTTTTTTGATGGGTAGGGACACGAGCTGATCTCATGGTGATCCTTGTCACTAGTCTTCTTCATCCAGTAGTTGGAATATGGAGGATATTGATGCTCCAGGTTCATGATGAGGTGAATCTCATCATAGCGGACTTCGAGAGCCATTTTAGGTCAGAGTTCATCCCAACGAACTTATGCCCTTTGCGTATATAAGATCCTCTCCGCTTGCAGCAGGGAAACCAGATCGTGACATAGTATTATGTGAGGTTCGCCGACCTCTGATGTTACTCCACTAACATGGTGTAGGAACCTTTTTTAAGGGATTAGACATTCCCACATGGGCTCAAAAAAAAGATTCAATCTTCAATGATTTCTCTTAACATCCTGACATAGGGGAGCGTTTTAGAGTGAGAACTCTTAGTGGAGAGCTTACTAGCTGAGTAGTCCCCAGTAGCAAGACCCCCACCAGACATTGTGTAGCAGAGTCATCTGCAGCCGGTAGCATACAAATGAAATAGAGGACCAAGGGGACCAGACATACATGTAGATGACTATAGGATATAGGGACAGTTGTGCGGGGCTCTCGAGACAGAGCAGGATAGGTGAAGAGCAGGCATTGTTACTCATGCGATGGGCATGATCACATGGCTCGTGACTGCCCGACCCGCCATACCGACGACCAGAAGATGATCAAAGGATTGACTGGACATAAGTGAAGATTCAATTGGGGGATCCAAAGGCACCAGGAAGATGTGGCATAAGATCTGGTCGTGCATCAGGCGGTGGGCGGTGATTCGAGGTTCTACTCCCACCACCTCCAAGTGGTCCACTGCGACCACAGGGAGCAAGTGGATAGGGATGAGCTCAGCTCCAGCCCCCTAAGGCCTATGACCATGGTGCTCCAGATTTTATTCTAGTTACGATCTGTGTCTACTCCACCTTAGCTGTAGTACTTATAGACACAGGTTCCAGTCATTGTTTTATTTCCACAGCCCTCCTATGAGAGAGGATTCGAAGATTACACACTAGTTTCGGCAGTGTGAGCTTACTCTAGGAGGTGAGAGCTTCAGCTGGGATCTTCTAGTAGTGACATCGAGGCCTTACAACATCATCTTGGGTGTGGACTAGTTATCTACATTCTATTTTTAGATCGACAATATTAGGCACAAAGAGAGGTGTGTCCACGAGGATGGGACCAGGTATTTCATCACAAACGATAAGGGAAACATTGCATCATAGGACGTACTAACATGAATAAGGGTGCAGCTGATCACACATCAGTTAAATAGGATTACCCTTGGAGAGGTTGATGTTGAGAGATCGAGCTATCCTGTAGTGGTGGACCAGTACATTGATGTTCGCCCTGATGATGTTTCAGATCTACCTCCTCGCTGAGAGTTGGAATTTTATATCAACATGTACCCCAGGACGTCACTGATATATACACCAGTATATCGGATGGCTCTCGTGGAGCATCGAGAGATGCGAGTGCAGCTGGAAGACTTGTAGAGGATGGTCTTCATTAGGCCTAGTGATTCTCCTTGGGCAGCCACGATATTGTTTGCCATGAAGGATGATGGGAGTTTGAGACTCTGTGTGGACTATCGGCCCCTAAACCAGGTGGACGTGAAAAACAAGTACCCACTACCAAGGATTGACGATCTTTTTGATCAGCTGAAGGAAGCATGGTGGTTTTCGAAGAAAGTTCTCAAATCAGGGTATCACAAGCTTAGGGTACACTACTAAAAATTTTGCCCTTACAGACCGCCCTTGGCTGTCACTTTTGGGATGTAGAGACCACCCAGTGACCGCGATTATCGGTCGCTTTAGACCCGATGTTTTCGGCCTATAGCGACCGCTAGTGGCGGCCGCTGAAGGTGGGCTATACACCGGCATACAGAAACCGCCAATAGTGGTCGCTATAGCCGAACAAAAATTTGGCCTACATCGACCGCCACTGGCGATCGCTGAAGGTGGCCGAGAACTAGGCCTACAGTAACCACCATTGGCGGTCGCTACACTGGAAAAAAAATTTAAAAAAAAATCAAGATGAAAAATAAAAAAAACATCATATAAATCATCAAAAATGAAAAAAAAATCCAAACACAATAAAGATCAGGATCATCATAAACAATAAATTCTAGATGTGCTCCAACGATCCACAACCATATGCTTTAAAAACCTACAAGAAGATACAAAGAAATAAACAAAAAAATGTAAATTTGACATCTTTATTCAGTTATTATAGACATATAATAAAATTAAATCTGACATCTCATGGGAGCTATAATAATTTAAAACCACCAATTTAAGAAATGTTATCATTTTTTAATTTTTTTTACTTATTTTGGAGTCTTTACTTTAGTTTAGAAAAATGTCTTTTGTTGTCATAAAAGGACTGTTTTCTGCGTGAACCACACATCCAATGGACATGTCGTCTGCTCCTTCATCTCATGAATAATATTCCTATCGTTCTCATTTAGTTTTAGGACATTTGGAGCACATTTACTCTGAATTCGACCGTGACACGCCATTTTGGTGTTTTCTGACACCGGAAATGTGATTCCGGTCACCGTGGTCAAACAGAACCTCCAATTTGTGTTCCTTCTATCCGACCATTTTACAATTCACGCCACGATTGTTTTTGTATGATTTTGTGGCATTCTGAGGTCGTTCAGGTGGTTTTGACCACCCAGCATGCCCTTTAAGAGTGCGTTGAAATTATGTAAATGACACATTTGTTTGTACCGCACGCACCGCACATCCGATGGACGTTCCGTCTCCTCTTGCATCTAACGAATAATATTTCTATCTTCCCTGTGTGGTTTCAGGTCATTCGGAGCACATTTTCTATGAATTCGACTGTGACATGCCGTTTTGGTGATTTCGGACACCGGAAACACGTTTTCGGTCATCGCGATCAAATGACACCTCCGATTGACGTGCCATTTGTCCGACCTTTTACAATTCATGCCATGGTTGTTTTCGTATGATTTCGTGGCATTCCGAGGTCGTTCGGATGGTTTTGACCACCCAGTGCGCCCTTTAAGTGCGCGTCGAACTGCTGAAACGACACATTCGGTCGTACCGCGTGCACCGCACGTCCGATGGATGTCTCGTCTCCTATTTAATCTCACGAACAATATTTCTATCGTTCTCGTGTGGTTTCAGGTCATTCGGAGCACGTTTTCTCTGAATTCAACCGTGACATTCCGTTTTGGTGTTTTCTGACACCAAAAACACATTTCCAGTCACCGTGGTCAAACGGAACCTCTGATTGATGTTCCGTCTGTCCAACTATTTCACAATTCATGCCTTGGTTGTTGTCATCTGATTTCGTGGAATTCTGAGGTCGTTCGTGTGGTTTTGAACCCCCAACATGACCTTTAAGTGCGCGTCGAACTGCTTAAAATGAAACATTCGGTCGTACCGCATGCACCGCACGTCCGATGGATGTGCCGTCTCCTCCTGTATCTCACGAATAATATTTCCATTGTTACCGTGCAGTTTCAGGTCATTCGAAGCACGTTTTCTTTGAATCTGACCGTGACACGCCGTTTTGTTGTTTTCTGACACCGGAAACGTGTTTCCGGTCACCATGGTCAAACGGAACCTCCAATTGATGTGTCGTCTATCCGACCATTTCACAATTCATGTTGCAGTTTTTGTCGTATGATTTTGTGGCATTCCGAGGTCGTTCAGGTGGTTTTGACTACCCAGTGCGCCCTTTAAGAGCGCGCCGAACTGCTGAAAATGACACATTCGGTCGTACCGCGCACACCGCACGTACAATGTACATTCCCTCTCCTCCTGCATCTCACGAATAATATTCCTATCTTTCATGTGCAGTTTCAGGTCATTTGGAGCACGTTTTCTCTGAATCTGACTGTGACACGCTGTTTTAGTGTTTTTTGACACCGAAAACACGTTTCCAATCACCGCGGTCAAACGGCACCTTCGATTGATGTGTTTTCTATCCGACCATTTCATAATTCACGACGTGGTTGTTGTCGTATGATTTCATGGCATTCTGAGGTTGTTCGGGTGGTTTTGACAACCCAGCGCACCCTTTAAGAGCGCGCCGAACTGCTAAAAACAACACATTCGGTCGTATGACGCGCACCGCATGTCCGATGGATGTGATGTCTCCTCCTGCATCTCAAGAATAATATTCCTATCATTCCCATTCGGTTTCAGGTCATTCAGAGCACGTTTGCTCTGAATTCGACTGTGACATGCCGTTTTGGTGTTTTCGGATACCGGAAATGCATTTCTGGTCACCGCGGTCAAACGGAACCTCGGATTGATGTTCTGTTGGTCGGAACAATTCAAAATTCACGCCACGGTTGTTTTCGTACGATTTCGTGGCATTCTATGGTTTTTCGGGTGGTTTTGACCACCCAGCACGCCCTTGAAGAGCACACCGAACTGCTAAAAATGACACATTCGATCGTACCGTGCGTACCGAACATCCGATGGATGTATCGTCTTCTCCAGTATCTCACAAATAATATTACTATCATTCCCGTGTGGGTTCAAGTCATTCAGAGAACGCTGTCTCTGAATTCGACCGTGACACGCCGTTTCGGTGTTTTCTGACACCGGAAACGCATTTCCGGTCACCGCGGTCAAACAGCACCTCCGATAGATGTGTTGTCTATCCAACAATTTCAAAATTCACGCCGCAGTTGTTGTCGTATGATTTTGTGGAATTCTGAGGTCGTTCTGGTGGTTTTGACCACATAGCGCGCCCTTTAAGAGCGTGTTGAACTGCTGAAAATGACACATTCGGTCATACCGCGCGCATCACATGTCCAATGGACGTTCCGTCTCCTCTTACATCTCACGAATAATATTTCTATTGTTCTTGTGCGGTTTCAGGTTATTCGGAGAATGTTTTCTCGGAATTCGATCGTGACACACCGTTTTGGAGTTTTCTGACACCAGAAACGTGTTTCCAGTCACCGCGGTCAAATGACACCTTCGATTGACATGTCGTCTATCCGACCATTTCACAATTCATGTCTCGGTTGGTGTCGTATGATTTTGTGGCATTCCGAGGTCGTTCGGGTGGTTTTGAAAACCCATCGCGTCCTTTAAGAGCGTGTTGAACTGCTGAAAATGTAACATTCGGTCGTATCGCGCGCACCGCACGCCCATTATTAGAATTCATTTCTATTTAGGTCAAATAAGATTGATTTTGATGAAAAAATAGAATATGAGATGGTTCATGGATGATCAATATTCTTTATGAGGAAGAAATTCAGTATTCAAATGGGTTCCCAATAAATTACTTGATGTAAAAAATTATTGCATAACAGTTACACATGGAACTCATTTGGGTTGTCCGGGGTGGGGGGGGGGGGGCTGTCCATGGGGGTGGGGGGGCTGTCCGGGGTGGGGGGTTCTATCCACGGGGGTGGGGGCTGTACGGGGGTGCAGGGGGGGGCTGTCCCGGGGTGCAGGGGGGGGGGGGGGGGGTTTCGGGGTGGGGGTTGTCCGGGGTGGGGGGGGGGGGGGGTTGTCCACGAGGGTGGGGCCTATCCACGGGGATGCTGAGGGCTGTACGGGGGTGCGAGGGGGGGCTGTCTGGGGGGGATGTTTGGGGGCGTGTGGGGCTGTCCGGGGGGTGCGAGGGGCTGTCCGGGTGGGTGGGGATGTCTGGGGGTGCGGGGGGGGGGGGGGGGGGGGGGTCCATGGGGGTGGGGGGCTGTCCACGGGGGTGGGGGGCCGTCCACGGGGGCAGGGGGCTGTCCACGGGGGTGCGGGGGGATGTACAGGGGTGCGGGGGGCTGTACGGGGGTGCGGGGGGGGGGGGGGATATCCGGGGGTGCGGGGGGGGGGGGGTGTACGGGGGTGTGGTGGGGCCGTCCGGGGGTGCGCGGGGGCCTGTCCGGGGTGGGGGGGGGGGGCTTTCCACGGGGGTGAGGGGGGCTATCCACGGGGGTGCGGGGGGCTGTACGGGGGTGCGGAGGAGGAAGTATGGGGTGGGGGGCTGTCCATGGGGGTGTGGGGGGTTGTGTAGGGGTGCGGGGGGGCTGCCCGGGGGTGCGGGGGGTGTACATGGGGTTGTCCATGGGTGGGGGCTGTTTAGGGGGGGGGGGGCTGTCCATGGGGGCAGGGGCTGTCTAAGGGGGTGCGGGGGGCTGTCTGGGGGTGCGGGGGGCTGTACGGGGGTGCGTGGGGGCTGTCTGGGGGTGCAGGGGGGGGGGGGGGGGTTGTCTGTGGTGGGGGGACTATCCAGGGTGGGGGGGGGGGCTATCCACGGGGGTGGGGGCTGTCCACGGGGGTGCGAGGGGCTGGACGGGGGTGTGGGAGGCTGTCTGGGGGGGGGGGGGCTGTTCGGGGGTGGGGGCTGTCCACAGGGGGGGCTGTCCATGGGGGTGCGGGGGGTTGTACGGGGGTGCGGGGGGGGGGGGGGGGGGGGGTTGTACGAGGTGGGGGGATGTCCGGGGGTGGGTGGGGGCTGTCCATGGGGGCGGGGGGCTATCCACGGGGGTGAGGGGGCTGTACGGGGGTGTGCGGGGCTGTACGAGGGTGCGGGGGGGCTGTCCGGGGGTGCGGGGGGGGGGGGGGTGTTCAGGAGTGGGGGGTTGTCCGGGGTGGGGGGCTGTTCGAGTGGGGGGGGGTCGTCCACGGGGGCGGGGGCTGTCCACGGGGGTTGTACGGGGGGGCTGTACGGGGTGGGGGGCTGTATGGGGGTGGGGGGCTGTCCACGGGGGGGGGGGGGGGGGGGGGTCACGGGGGTGCGGGCTGTACGGGGGTGTGGGGGGGCTGTACGGGGGTGCGAGGGCACTGCCCGGGGGTTGGGGGCTGTCCGGGGTGGGGGGCTGTCAGGGGGGGGTTGTCCGGGGTGGGGGGCTTTCTAGGGGTGTGAGGGTTATATCTGGGGGTGGGGGGGGGGGGGGGGGGCTGTTCCGGGGTGCGGGGGGGCTGTTCAGGGTGGGTGGGGTTGTCCGGGGTGCGGGGGGGTGTTGTCCGGGGTGGGTGGGGATATCCGGGGGGTGCGGGGTGGGGGGGGGTACATTTCAGGGGTGCGGGGGGGGGGGGGGGGGGTTGTACGGGGGTTCGGAGTTCTGTCCACGGGGGTGTGGGGGGCTATCCACGGGGGTGCGGGGGGCTGTACGGGGGTGTGGGGGGTTGTACGGGGGTGCGGGGGGGGGGGGGATTTCCGGGGTGGAGGGTGCTGTTCAGGGTGGGTGGGGCTGTCCGGGGGGAGCGGGGGGGGGGGGGGGCTGTAAGGGGGTGCGGGGGTGGGGGGGGATCACAAAACATCTCACTACAAACTCAACTTAAACATCAATAACAACCCAACCAGTAAAAAGAAAAACACACCTCGTGAATATGATGTGGCTTGTGTGTTTATCACTGACCTCCATCCGGTGGGCCAGGGGCCTACAACAAATAAACATTATGAATATTTTCATAACAAAAAAAATTAGATTAAATAAATAAATACAGTATAAACCTGCGTCGTATGATCCCTTGAACCATCACCTGGACGCACATATTCCCACAGTGCTCTAACCTCAGCAGCCAATTGCACATTTTCCTCCTTGGAAGCCCGCAACCGTGCCTCGAAATCTGACAACTACTTTGTCATCTGAGCAACAGCAGGACCGACAACCGTAGCACCTGACACTACAGAATGAGGAATCCATGTTCCATAGGTCAAACTATATCCATTCCCATCCCGACTAATAATGCGATGAAAGATCTCATCCCTTCGCATGGGAAGCTGTCGCTGGTCCTCTGGCAGATTTTCTAACTCAGCTTTAAATTGAGCCTGTGAAATATTTAAATCTATATACATATATATGTTAATATAAAAATTTAGGTAAGTATTGGTAAGTTCAAAAACTTACTATCAATTCTGCAGCCTCTGGATCATTGCGATCACGAGTCCTCATCCACACCGACATTTAATCAGTCCGTGCACCTTGCTCCCGCAACTGTATATGAATAGAATATAAACACAAAACCATATCAATATTATCCCCCAGAATTTTAGGTCCATCGATAAGAGTGGAATGTAATATAAGTTTTTTCTTCATACAAAGCCACAGAGGAAGATTATTTGGAACCAACACCACGGGCCATGTGCTTTGAGTTGCACCAACCATAGACTTGAATGGATTGAAACCATCTACTTCCAATCCCAATCGGACATTACAAAAATCTTTAGAAAAGTCAGGATGTCTCTTATCAGAATCCTTTCATGCATGAGAGTCTTCTTGGTGAGTTAACATATCACTTTCATGAACTCTTTCTGCATGCCATCTCATTAAATTAGAAACTTTAGATGACATAAAAAATCATTTCAACCTCGGTTTAAGGGGAAAGTAATGCATTTGCTTTACAGAAATCGGTTTCCCCTATATCGCAATTGACTTTGATGGGTCTTATTTCCCTTGTTCTCTTTCCACCTGGAAGCACCACAAATAGTAAAAATATCTAAATGGGACGTTTCCTTTCTAAACAACATACAGTTGTTTGCACATGCATCTATGGTCTCATATGTAAAACCTAAGTTCTTCGTCAACTTACAAGCATGGTAATACGACTCTGGAATCTTAGCGTCGACAGGAAGAACCTTTTTCAATAACATAGAAATCATGTCGAATGATGTGTCTGACCAATTATTCAAAATCTTCAAATGAAAAAACTCCACGATAAACGATAGTTTATTGTATGAAGTACATCCAGGATATAATTCTGTTTTTGCGTCACCAAGTGCTTCATAAAACCTCCTCGAATCACGATCTGCACTAGGGAGAAGATTTATCTCACCGGTCTCAAGATTCTGGATGTCAATGTCTTCGGGATCAACCCCACGTACCATTTCAGTAAGCATTTCATGCATTGGATCATTCATCTTTGCATCAACATCTATCTGAGCTGCATCCGTATTTTTACAACGAACATATTCTTCTCCATGACGATTTTAACTCTTATAATTTTTCAGAAATCCATTAAATAATAGGTGCTCCCTCACAGTATCTCGTGTGAATTTATATCTTTTAGCATATTTTCTACATGGACAAATAATATATTCACTTTCAAATCCTTTGGTGAAGTCAATTAACCGCATAATGCCATTGAAATATTCTCTAGACGTTCGATTTGGAAGATCAATCCAACTCTTATCCATAATAATATTTGTATAACAAACATTTACACAATACTTGTTACATTTTCATTTTTCAAATTAGCTATATATATTTAAAATAAATACTAATCATTTGATTATGAACCATTGATAAAATAATAATGTAAGTGAAAGCCCATGTCATACCTGATTGCGCTACAAACCTAGAACGGAGGGGAGCCGAAGGTGGTGCTGCGAGGGAGAGGAAAGGCAGTGAAGGGGAGACAGATCCAAAGGCGGTGCGGCGAGGGAGGTGATGGGCGGCGGCGGCGGCGGGGAGCCGTAGGAGAGGAGGCGATTAGGGGACGGGGGACGGGCAGCGGGGGGGGGGGGTGTCCGGGGTGGGGGCTGTCCAGGGTGCGGGGGGTGCGGGGGGCTGTTTGGGGTGCGGGGAGGGGTGTCCGGGGTGCGGGGGGGGGGGGGGGGGGGCTCTCCGGGTTTCAGGGGGGTGGGCGGGGGGGCTGTCTGGGGTGCGGGGGAAGTCTGGGGTGGGGGGGGGGGAGGGCCGAAGGGGAGGAGGGCCAAGGGCGGAGGCCGGAGGGCTGAGGGGTAGGAGACGGAGGGGGCGGAGGCCGGAGGGAGGAGGATGGAGGGAGGAGGCCAGAGGGTGGAGGGACGCTAGAGGGGAGCGGAGGATGGCTGGAGGGTGGAGGGCGGCCGGAGCGGGAGGGCCAAGTGTAGAGGGCGTGCGAAGGGTGGAGGCCGATGAGGGTGGAGGGTGCCAATGGGGATGGCGGGGGATGACGGATGGAGGGAAAGGTAGGACGGCAGGGGACGGCGCCCGGAGGGTGAGGCAGGGCGGCGGGGGACGGCGCGCGGGGAGGGCGGCGATGGGGGGGGGGTGCGATCGAGGGTGACGGGGGGGCTAGGTCAAGGGCAATGGGGGGGGGGGGGTTCCGAAGCCCATAATTTTTTTTACAAACGGCAGCGACCACCTTTGGATGTCGCTAGTGTCAAGGGGCTTCAAAGCCCAATATTCTAGTAGTGGTACGAGAAAAGGTTGTGCAGAAGACAACCTTCAGATGTCGGTATGGCCATTATGAGTTATTGGTTATGCCATTTGGCATGACCAATGCCCTATCAGTGTACAAGGGAATCATTAACAGAATCATCCAGTGGTACCTCTAACACTTAGTGTTAGTCTTCATCGATGACATACGAATATACTCATGCATGGAGGAGGAGAATTATTATCATTTGCAGATAGTTCTGGACACACTCATAGAGCACTATCATTTTTGAAAGCTCTCGCAGTGCCAGTTGTGGATCCATGAAGTTCACTTTTTGGGAAATGCCAAATTGGAGGCTGGATTTTTGGTGGATATAGTGAATATTTAGGCTGTTCTTGCTTGGGAGCCACCTCGGAGTGTGATGGAGGTGCGGATTTTCATGGGTTTGGGGAGTTAGTTCTGGAAGATGGTGCCTAACATTTCCAGAGTTGTGGCACCCTTATCAGCATTGAGGAAGAAGGGACAACCCTTTGTGTGGATGTAGAGATGCCACCAGAGTTTCCATTAGCTGAGGAAGAGACTGATGAGTTCCCACATCTTGAGGATACTGGAGGTGGGTGTTGGGTGTGTAGTCTACTATGACACAGTAGGGATTGAGATCAGATGTGTCTTGATGGAGGAGCGAGTAGTGATCACATAGATTCTTGACAGCTGACATAGAAATAGTATAAATATGATACCCAAGACCTGGAGTTAGTAGTATTGGTCTTCACGTTAAATATGTGGCAACATTAGATGATGGGAAAAAATTTTATAATCAACTATGATCACAAGAGTCTCTAGTAAATATTCTCTCTGAAGGACCCCAACCAGAGACAACGGTGTTGGATTTAGTGTCTCTAAGACTATGAATTTGAGATAGTCTATACTCATGGGAAGGATAATGTTGTAGCCGATGCACTCAGCATGAGATCTGGTATACAGTTATTGAGTGAGGCGATGGAGCAGCTGTCGGCCTTGTGAATATCTAACTTGGAACGACATAGAGAAATATATCATCAATCTCTAATAGTCACTCCCCCACTCCTTCAACATGTCAGGGAGGCGCAGCTTGGAGACACTATATATGAGGCACGACGTGCTCAAATATCCATATAACATGAACTAGATGAATTTTCTATAGGTGGGGAGAACATCATCCTCTTCAGAGTAAGTACTATGGTACTGATTTCTCTACAAGAAGAATTATTAAGAGAGTTTCATAAGTCCTATGTAGCGTTACATCCAGTAGTGGAGACGATGTACCGGGACCTCCGACATCAGCACTGGTGGCCATGAAAGAAGAAATAAGTGGCATAGTTTGTGTCATAGTGCCTAATTGTCAATAATTAAAGGCAGAGGATCAGGTTCCAGGGGGCTTAGTTCAGCCACTAGAGGTTCCAGAGTTGAAGTGGGATGGAATTTCTATGGAATTTTTTATAGTAATTCCACACACATCCAAGAGACATGATTCCATATGGGTGATCATTGACCGACTCAGCATGTTGGATATCTTCTTACCTATCAGATAGGAGGGTTCAGTAGAGGGATCGGGATGCCTCTACGTGTAGGAGATTGTACATCTTTATGGAGTTACCTCGATGATTTACTCCTATCGTGATGCATGTTTAACTTCCTGGCTATGGAAGGGGTTGGAGGAGGCATTTGGGTCATTGCTTTGATTGATCACCACCTTTCATCCATAGATGGATGGTCAGATAGAGCGTACCATTCAGACCCTTGAGGTCACACTATGTGCTTGCATCCTTTATTTTAGCGATAGTTGGGAGGATCACTCTCCCTTGGTGGAGTTCGAGTACAACAACAGTGATCACTCAACCATCGGTATGGCACCATTCGAGGAATTGTGTGGTCGGACATGTAGATCACCTCTGTGCTGGACTAACCCCAGGTAGTTAGCCATATTGGTAGGGTGGAATACTGCCTAGCTCTTTCCCCTCAGTTGTACCAGGTGCATGATTTTTTCCACATATCCCACCTAAGGATATACATACATGATCCTTCACACATCATCGACTAGGGCGAGCTGGACATCGACAATGGTGCGCCATTTTCGGTGGTTTTTGGGGTGATTGAGAATCGACAGGAGTGAGTCCATTGTGGGCAGTTGATACATCTGGTGTGAATTCATTAGCAGCATGAGAACCTCCAATAAATCACATGGGAGCGGGAGAAGCAGATGTGTTCTCAGTACCCCCACTTGTTTCTCTAATTTGTGTTGTGGCTTTCGGGGACACAAATCACTAAGGTGGGGAGAAAGTATAGATGAGGAATTTTCCAGGTAAATTTCTATTTTTTAATTATTCTTAATTATTATGAGTCTAAAAAAATTGACAGCACATAATTTCGAGGCCTGATGTGCCCGAAATGAATTTTTGAACATTTTTTTCGGGTATGTTCTGTTAACATGGGAGAAAGAATTTGTAACATTTGAACCATTACATAGAATTGAAATCTGAGGACATCGTTGAACTCACAGATCCAATATATGCTTAAGGAGTCCTTCACCTCGACCATAGTAAGTCGACAGTGGAAGTTTTATTTTCGTTTTTCCCTGGGAAAATTCAAAAAAAATGAAAATAACTTTTTTTATTTCTTTAATCCACCTTTTTCGTTAAACCACATTTTTAAATATTAGTGGTGGGGACCCCCCCAACCATGAAACATTTTCTATTAATGTTTGGTAACTCTTGGAATAACCAAAATTAATGATCTAACATTAATTAGACACATATTGACCTCTTAATTAAGTTGGCTCCTCACCTCTTGTGGTTGGGGAAATCATTGGAAAAGGAGAGAACACATGAGATCTTTTTGAATAACATCATCCAACAACGAACCTCACCATCAAAGAAGAAGGAAATGATGCTCGAGCCCGGATCAGAAGCATGTTGTGGGAGAGACAAACACTAGTGTTCCCTTCATCGCCTTCAGCTACTTCTTCACGTCATCTCCAATGAACCAACAAGGTAGGTTTTGTTTATAATTGGTATTTGCGGTTTTACGTTGAATTATTATTCTCGAGATGCATGCAATAAATCTAACGTAGAGGATGTGGGCCAAACAATCATGAGGTGATCCCTCCACAAATTCATTATTGAAGTGTTCTTCGCGGGTGGAGCGACAGGTTGATTGGAACCCGACCACGTCGTTGGCGACCAACGTCGACAGGGTTTATGCAGTGGATGACACACCGACCGTCCGCGATGGTGGTGGTGGAATGATTGCGCCGCTGAAGGAGGCTGCGGCTCATCAGCCATGACAAAAGTGGGTGGCAGCTGGCATGCCAGATGGCAGCGTGGATGTAGGGTGGCGTGCCTCTGCGCTGCCGGTAGAGGGGGGGCATCATGCTGCTTAGCCGCAGCGGTGCACCCAGAGGGCAGCCGACACCTGGCCAACCATGGGATAAGCGGCGTTATTGTTCCCTTGAAAGGGGGAGCAGACCAAAATTCTTTCCAGCCGTGTCATGTCGGGTAGGACCCGCTACGGTGGTTCCCATGTTCCTGCAGGCGGTGCCTTGTGGTGTTGTCTGGTTTTCCAAAACCGAACATCCCTTGGGTTGTTCGTGAATCTTGGGGGGGTGCCTCCCTGGATGTTAGCTAGGGCGGAACCAGCCACGATGTTCCATCTTACCTCGATCCACACCATGGGCCACCCCATCGGGCCGCACTGAGCGGGCCACGACCTATCCCAACTGAGCCGGACCGGGTCGACCTGGGACAATTTGGACCCTGATACGCCTTTTTCACCATATCTTGAGAACTGGGTGTCCGTTTGATGAACCATCTGTGGAACCAAAATCCATGGATCGATATGGTCCTTTTGGTATACTCTACTATAGTTTAGGATAATGTTGGAGTAATATAGGGTGGTATCTAACCTGAATCCAATCAGGCCCTCAGAACGTAAATGCTAATAACTTACTGACCGAGCGTCTGATTGACGCATCATCTGTCACGCTGGGTCCCTTACGACATGGTGAACCCTTGGGATAATTCTTCATGGGACTTTGTGCGAGTTGATGTATCGACCGATGGATTCAGAAGTGGATCCTCTCAGAATCAAGCGTTCTTAGTGCGGGAACCATGTGGCTGGATGTACTAGAAAAATCTTCAGATCCTGTGTGGGTCATCTTCAGATCTTGTGCGGGTCATCATTAGATCCTATGTGGTTCAGCATCTACTGATCCTGTGTGGGTCGTCTTTAGATCTTGTGTGAGTCATCTTCATATCCTCTATGGGAAATCCTCGATCTACTATGGGTCAATAGCAGAGCTTCTTGACAATGTCAAATGATCTTGCAATACAGTTAATCATCTATACTTCCACACTTATGTTATACTTGGTGTGAGATGAGTCTTTACCTTTATGGTAAATTTATGTGTGGTAATACCATCGTGGTATTCTTCTGTGTGGATTTACCATTGTGGTACATACCTTTGTTGGGTTACATGTGAGGTACTTCTATCTTCATGATGTTTTCTTTGTGGCACTTCAACCTTCGTTGTGTTACAATTGTGGTATTCTTCCCTCACATGTGACATGACTGTATATTCATAAAATAGTTATATATATGAGAATATACCTATGTAGTGTTGATGACTAATTATTCATTCATTGAGTTTGAGGTCTTCTTTTGTGGTTTACCCTTTATTGATTCTGATTTACCTTTTAAGGTCTCAGGGTCCCTACACAATATTTTTATACTCACCCAAGCATGGGTTATGCCCACACCTTGTTGTGTCTTGTGCATACAACAGACATAACTGATCGAGGATGACGGTGCCATGACAGGAGGTAGCTCCAAGGTGGACCATTAGACGATACGTACTGTAGAGTTGACTGTTAGAGAGCTATACTTACCCTTCAGGAAGGATCCTTGGCAGCTGTTCATAGGATTTTTTTAATTATTAAATATACATTCCAGTTGGGCTTGTATTCCATCCACCTTTACTTGATGTCCTCAATTTATATACTATATAGATTAATTTTTCTTGTATCTTTTTGTGTGATTGGATTAAGGGGGTTTGCAAGTTAAAAAAAATGCCTTCCTGGTTTAAGATATGACTTTCTGGTGCTAGTCACCAGCCCCTAGCCTATGGAAGGCGGGCTTCGGGTCATCATGGAACATGCCTTAGAGGACGGGTAATGATAGTCCACCCACCCCCCAGGACACCACCAACCCCTAGACAGTCCCACCACCCCCATGGACATCCTGACCACCCACCTAGACACCCCGTACCCCCCATGACAGCCTTTCCACCCCCGTGGTTAGCTCGCCCACCCACTGGACGTCCCCGCCCACCCCCGTGGACACCTCTAACCACATGGATAACCCCTCCACCCCCGTGGACAACCCTCCTACACCATGGACACACCATACCCCCTATGACCATTTCCTCATAGTGGAAAGCCTACCCACCCCACCTGGAAACCCCCCTACCCCCTGGACAGCCCGTGCACCCCTGTGGTCTGCTCGCCCACCCCCTAGACTCCCCGTAACCCCCTAGATAGCCCTGTCACCCCCGTGGATAGCCCTCCCAACCCCTAGACACACCATACCCCATTAAGATCTCCATTATCTCGTGGACAACCCGCCACCCCCTTGACACCTCATACCCCGTAGACAACCCTACCATCCCCATGGAAAACCCACCAACCCCTAGACACCTTATAACCTCAGAGAGCCCCCCACCACTATAAATCCCCCCAACACCCTGGACAGTCCTACCACTCCTATGGCAGCCCGCCAACCGCCATGGACACCTCATACCCCCTGGAATTCCCCACCACCCTCATGGATAGCCCGCCCACACCCATGGACACCTCGTTCACCCCTTCACAGCCCCCACCACCTAGAACGCCCCCCTAACCCCCTAGATAGCTATGCCACCCCATGTGACACCCATCCACCCCATGGAAACCTCGTACCACCCGGAACCCCACCCCCCAGCGTGGACAGCCTAGCCGCCCCTTGGAAACCGCGTAACCCACTAGATAGCCCCCACAACTGAACCCCCCTGGACAGCCCCACCACTTTCATGGTGAAACTACCCACCTCCCTAGACACCTCTTACCCCCTGGACAACCCCCACTCCCGTGGAAAACCCACCCAACTCCTTGACAAACTGTACCCCTAGGACAGCCCGTCATCCCTCGTGGATATCCCAACATCCCCCTGGACACCGCGTACCCCCTAGATAGCACCCCACCCCTAAAAAGCTGTTGACCCCTCTCAACAGCCCTGCCTCCCCCGTGGATTGCCCTCATGCCCCCTGGACATCCCGTACCTCTATGGACAGACCCCCTTCCCCCCACCTCGTGGACAACCCGCCAAACCCCCTGGATAGCCCCGCCACCCCTATGGCTCGCCTTCCCACCCCCTTGAAGCCTTCTAACCCCTAGTGATCCCCCCACCCCTAGAAAGCCCCCCGACCCCCTTAGACATCCCAAACAC